>JARQZK010002260.1:235000-240000 GCA_030704885.1 Cynegetis impunctata | reverse complement strand
ATTTTAGTATCTAACGAAAACAATATCTAATAACACGAAATCAATTTATGGAGTAACAGGTAGTTAATTTTTCGAGAAAGCTTTTACAAATAACATCAAATATTGAGTTAATTCTGTAGATGAATACAATTTGAGTATGTTTTTTCATTCGTCACAATGAATGAAAATTGTCACTCTATTATAAAGGCACATAATAATGACTGGTATCAGTCATGGTGCGGATTAACCAAAAGGTGAGTTCTCTTTGTAGTAACACATATTCGATACGAAATATAAATGCAAAAATCAAAAATTTCCTACATTTTTTCTTCATATACTTTTTCTTGTTACAAAACAATAGTATCTGAAACAGATAAAAATCAGATTGTTGCTTGATAGATACAATTTCCTCAAATATCTTGAAAATTCATCAATTTTCACGCTGACATTACCATTGCTATTTTTCATATTATTCTAGTGCAATGAAAACTCAGAAATTACGAGATTGCATCGTACTATATCTTATCCAAACAAGAAGTTAAAACTTACGAAGCACTATCATCAGATAAGAAACTTTGACGATAGTATCTGATGCAAATCGCATCGTGGCTTGGAAATATAAGAAACGTGTGCGGTCGGGGATCCCCCGTCAGGAACGAAGTTCCTTCGTATTTTTATCGCACTCTGTTGTTCTTGTTGGTTTTCGATTTTTCTTTCCTTTCGATGCCTACTCTTTATAACGGAGAGCATATGGTTTCACTAGTCTGGCTGTAGAAAATCAATTCATTATTAATATATTATATTATAATCATATTGCCATATCCATGGAAAAGTGTTTGGGTATCTCTCTTTGAGTTAGTTTATATAATGCCATGCGTCCATAGAAATACGAATTATTGTATCTTTTATATTCATAATTATAGTATAGCGATGTCAAGGAATAGTGTTTCTTTGTGACGAGAACTTGTACGAAAGTAGTATGAATGTGTCATGTGTGAGTGCAAAATTAATTACTCCACTGATAAGTGCCAGTTCACTAATTGGTGAACTGGTTATATGGTGGAATGGGTTAGTAGTTAGCGATAGAAAAAGGAAGGCACATAGGCGGAAGATGGTGTATACAGTTAGACAAAGTTACTTTCAAGATCAAATTCATTGGCAAGACAATACTAAGTAGATGTTCTTAGCCAGCTCACCCCAATAAATGATTTAGTTGCCGAAGAAACAGTATATCATGGACAATTTCGGTAGGATTTTTTCCTACTCATTCATTCCGCTGAATGTACATCCGCAGAAAAACACATCGACAAATCCATTGCTGAAATATATTATTTCATGTAACATAGCAATGACTGCTATTTCTCACTTGAGGATATTGAATCTGCTATGATATAGAAAACTCCAAATAACAAAGCAATCGAAGCAAGCTTAGACAAGTAATACGGTGACCGTATTATAGTAGCTTTAGTAGGTGCTGTATATGCGCGAAGTTGCCACGATATGCTTATCAGACACTACTCACGCATTGATGAAAGATTCGTGATATGATAATAAGCCCAATAAAATAGTGGATGAACGAATGAGAATCGTTTCCATTAGAACACAAGATCCACTAGCCCCATATATTATCTTGAATCAAATATTCTGTTGGAAGGCCTCACTGATTTGTTTTACTATCAGTAGTAACTACATTGGTATCTGCACAATCCACGGATCTATTGCGAAAGAAGAAGATCATGAAGATGAGGAACAAGAATATCTCTGCTACCATCTTCCCTTTTCACACTAAAAGACGAAGAGGGCTAGCCAGATGGAATACCTAGCAGATCCAAAAGCTACAGAAATTAAAGAACGCAGTGATGATCGAATATGAGATGACCTCTGAGACATTTTTTATTCCCTTATTTCAAAAACAGCGTTGTCTCTGCAAATGGCGTTGACTACTCTGTCATTAGTCAACAATAATTCTATAAAACAACGTAACTAGTGAATATAAAGAACAAGCCATGATATGAAGTAAAAATGGTGTAACAACACAAGCTAGAGAGAGAACAGCAACATAACACAGTTCAAATTTAACACAGTTCTAATATAACACAGTTCAAACATAACAACGCTTAAAAGGATACATCGGTCGAACATATCTACTTGTACAACAGTTTATAGACGTCCAGATTTTTTGTAGTAAAATGAAAGATAGATTGAATGGCTGAAGAAATTCAAGGATGTTGCCAAGTTGTTTTAGAAATATTCTACATTGATGCCAAGAGTTACTACAGGCCAAAAAGAGATAATCAGGTGTTCCCAGTTACCCACAATCACAGAAAGGGTTATATCTTATTCTTATTTTATGCGAATATAGTGGACAAATTGCATGGGTACTGCGGAGCCGGGATATCACTCTGATGAAAAACTTTTTGAGACCATTGATCGTAATCTACTATTGAACAAATTGTTTCAATACGGAATTAGGCGCAAAGTAGTAAAATGGTTTGAAAGCTACTTGCATCGTAGAAGGCAGAGAGTCAGAGTTAGGGATGCAACTTCAAGAGAAATTTGCAATAACCTTTGGGTACCTCAGGGGAGTGTTTTAGGACCACTCCTCTTCATACTATATCTGAATGATATTGACCTTTTTGTGAATTGTGAGTTCATAAATTTATTTACTGATGACACACTATTAGCTTGTAGTGATTCATGTCCAAATACTGCTTTGCAAAAGATGAATAATGTTCTAATAAGTATAAGTGAATATTTGATGATTAATAAGCTGAAACTCAATGTCGCAAAAACCAAGTCGATGATCGTGACAACTAAATACAAATATAGGCAGATAAATGTTGATGACATTGATATAAGGATTGATAACGAGCAAATTGAAATTGTAATAACTGTCAAGTATCTGGGCTTCCAACTAGATAATCTACTTACTTTCGATGCACACTTTATATATATATTTCTAAAAAAATTTCGAAGAAACTGTACTTTTTTTCAAGAATTGCGAAGTATTTATCTATGGATACAAGAATCACTGTGTACCGGTTAATCTTACTACCTCATTTTGACTACTGTGCAACTTTACTATATCAGTTCAATCTAAATAAAATGACACAGCTTCAAAAACTACAAAATAGAAGCATGAGGATTATTTTATTTTTCACTTGTATATTATATGTTTATTTCACCTTGATACGGTTGCTATAAACACACTCATTATGCCCTAGGCCATTACGCCCGCATTTGCGGGCATAATGGATTTAAAACGCCCGCTTATTTTACAAGGAGAAATGAAGCAAATTTCATTGATTAAATACTTCATAATCCTTATCGTATCCGACTCTGAATTTATCCGGCAATTAATTATTCGCAGCTTTGGCTGCATTTTCTATGATATTCTTGGGTAAATTCATTTTCATTTTCATTATTTCTATAAAACTACAAAAAAAAGCACCATGACATTCACTGAATATGATGACAAAAATATTCACAAACGTCAAACTATCAACAAATGACATGCCTACTATGAGAAGGAAAATGGATAGGAGCAATGAAACGATTTTAAAATCGCTTTTTCATCATAATATCATAATTTTTTCGTGAAAAATAAAATCTTGTATGCACCGCGTGCGTTACTAGATCCTTATCTAGTATTCATCCCTCGGGCCAGAGGCCCTCGGGCCGAATGTTTCCCTCAGGGCATAGGGATCTATATACCGCACTTGGTACATAAATAACTATTTCCGTCGACCTCTAAATAAAAGCTTACTTGAACGTACACGAAATTGATCATAAATGCCCATTTTAATGTGCAATTTCTCTTATTTTAATGTATGATTGTCATGGGCAACCAAACACAGAACTATTCAGCACGGAATAGTTGAATTATTCTGTGTCTGTACTGTTATTCCACAGAGAAAAGGAATTCATAATCGAAAAATTTAACTCTATACAAAATAAAGTAGAAACTGCGGAAAAAATTTTATGCAACAATCGTTCGAAAGTAATTAACACTTCAGCTTCCACCAGTTCCACATATTCCTTATCGGATATTGTAGGTAATGTTAACTATTCAGAATGTCACATGTCTAATATTCCATCTATGAATTTCTCAAATTGTTCCATCGAGAGCATAAATATAAATATATCGAAATGAACATAGAAATTTATATTGTGTCAAGTGTATCTGTCATGCAAAATAAAAATTTATTTCAATCAAGAATGTATACTCAATTCATGATGAGGTCGACGGAAAAATCTTGTAATAAACTCGTTTATTAATGTAGCGATTAATGGTCTCGAACTATTAACGCGCTCGCTCCGCTCACGCGTTAAAATATCTCAACCATTAATCGCTGTCATTAATAAACTAGTTTATTAAATAACTATTAAGCTGTAATCGCTATACTCCCATTTCATTAATGTTGAGTACATTGCATTGGCCACCAGTCTCTAAACGACTTTACTTCCTAACAATGATATTTATTTATAAAATAGTACATAATGAGGCACCTTCTTATTTTCGTGATTATGTTAATTTCAAACATGAGATTCACAATCATTTCACCCGTAATTTGAACAACATTAATGTGACAAGAGTCAAATTGTCAAACACGAGAAATTCATTGTTTTATAAAGGTATGGTAGAGTACAATGAGTTACCACATAATGTTAAAACTAGTGGCTCTTGTAAAAACTTCAGACACAAATAGTTGATACATATAAGGGAACTAAATTAGGACTATTTTTATTTGTAATGTTATTCTTGTTGTCCGGTTCGCTGTTCAATCTTGTGGGATTAATCGTTTCATTGTTACACTATTCTTTTTTTATGCTGTATTGTATTATAACTGTTTCTATAGTGAATTGTAATAATGTTATTCTTGGTACTACAGATTACTTCACAGATCATTCACATAGGATGAATCCATACATTGTGATACATTATATTTTTATTTTTGTTGTTATTTATATGTATATATATTAGAGATTTTGTATATTAGGGAAACCTACTTAATAAATAT
>JARQZK010002260.1:225000-230000 GCA_030704885.1 Cynegetis impunctata | reverse complement strand
TCCTGAAAATCAAAATTCCATTAGACAAAAAGTAGCACAAACTATGAAAACTTACCGCAATAAATGCAAAAATGAAAAACAAACATTCCATAATAAACAAACTATCAAAAACTTGTATGAAACCAAACAATTCATCAAATTCAATCCCCAACTAACAATAACTAAATCAGACAAAGGAAACAAAACAGTTATACTAGAAACTAATACATACAAACAAAAAATTACTGCAATGCTCAGTGATTCATCTACATATAAAAAAATTAAAAAACTATTTAACTAAGACTGCAAAATGAAAGTAACAACGTGTTTAAAACATGGGAACAAAAAAATTTCAGTTCTCCACAAACATCAAAAGAATTAATTCGACACAACAGCCTTCCACCTAAATTTTATGGTATTCCTAAAATACATAAAGAAAACATACCACTAAGACTTATTGTCTCTTATATTCAATCACCTCTTTATAATCTTTCTAAATTTCTTTCTTCAATATTAAAAGGTATAGTAAATCAAATTCCTTTTTATATCAAAAATTCTCTCGATCTAGTAGACCATCTAAAAACTACCTAACAATTAAAAACAACATTAGATGTTGTTTCTCTATATACCAATATTCCAAATTCTTTGGTTCCAATAATAATTAATGATAAATGGAATATTATCAAAAATTAAACAAATATTCCTAGAACTGATTTTATAGAAGCAATTCAATTTGCACTTGGTACAAACTATTTACAATATGAAAATAACTTCTACCAACAAATTGATGGTGTAGCAATGGGAAGTCCTATTTCCAGTGTTATAGCTCAATTAGTTTTAGAATAATTATTTAGAAGAAAATGTATTAAATAATACTACTAACTGATACTAAATTTGAGTGTAAACACTGTTAAAATGCAGTTATAAATTTTAACAAGTGCGTGAAATGCGAACAATTATTTCATACAAAATGTTTAATTCAGGCGGCAAATGCTAAAAGTGCAACTTATCGTCATGAAGTTATGAATTCAATTTCTGAAATCCAACATGGCGAAAATCCTAGTTCTACTTTCAATGATGGCGTTCTTGTGATGGAGAACAATTTGTTGAAGCAGCTAATAAGAGAATTGGAGTCTAAGAATTTGATTTTGATCGAAAATTGTAATTTATTAAAGGAAAAAATTGTCGTTCTTGATGAGAAAATAATGTCAAATGAACGACTAATTGTGACCTTAAAAAGTTCGAAACAAATAATTAATACTGCAGCAGCTGTATTGGAAGCCAAACCGATGAACACAAAAAAACAGTCAATAGATAAAAATGGTAAACACGTGAATGAGTCAACAAATTCAAATGTGAATGATAATTTGAAGATGAGTAAGCACGGAATTTCCCAAACACAGAATGTATCGAAAATAGATAAGCGTGATGTTGCCGCATCTATATCAGGAATACAAACCAGAAATAAATTAGACAGAATAATAAATCTAGAAAACGATAAGATAAATTTAAAGAATAACAAAAACGATAATGATGAATTCCAACAAGTCAAAAATAGAAAAAAGCGTAACTACAGAGTGGGAAATGCTGCTAATACTAATGAATTCAAGGGTAATGAAAAACCTGAAAAGAAAATATGGCTATTTGTAACTAGAGTACCTGATCATGTAACTGCAAAGAATATTGAAGATTATATTAAAGAGGAAACTAATTCTGGTGAAATATCTATAAAAAAAACTTCCAACAAGGAACAATAGGATCAACAACCAGTCATCTATGATCGGAATGGAACCTCATTTGAAGGATAAAGTTTACGAATCCAATTTTTGGCCAAAAAATATATTATTCGATCGATTTAATTTTGAAATGGGACAAAAGTTTCTTGCAAATCAAAATACAGAGCAGACATTTCTTGGTTGATAATAAAGCAATGATTTATCAACCCATACCTAAAAGTAACATAAAAATGAATAAAAAACTAGAAAAAAATATGTTAGTGTCTCATATGAATATTCCGTCACTGTCTACCTCATTCAATAGTTTAGAAAAATATATATACGACGAGTTGGTTACTGTTACTGTAGGAAGCTGAGAGAACACGGTGGTACTGCAATTCATTCCAAAAGCATACATACTAGTAAATGCAAATCTAGAAGTGAACTGAATAACCTTAGTATACCACATGTGTTTGAATGCTGTGCATTAGAATATATAGTGAACAATAGAAAACTGATTATTCTATCCATTTATAGACCGAATACACCTCCTTTGGGGGATGTAAATACTTTTATTGAAAGGCTAACTAAATTATTAGACTTACTCAATAATGAAAGAAATATAAAATATATAATAACAGGAGACTTCAATATAGATCTCATGAAAAATAACAAAAATACACAATCCTTATTATCTGTCTTAGAACGATACAACATGAAGCCACTAATTACAGAACCAACAAGAATAACAGCAACTCCAAGAACTTGTATAGATAATATTTTCACTAATATAAAGAACTACACCTCAGCATTAACCCAACCACATCTTTCGGACCATCTAGCCCAAACCATCAGGTTCGCACTGAGCGTTGATTCACAAATAAAACCTTTGTTAAAATACGTAAATTCAAGGAAGAAACTATAAAAGAACTAATAAATGAACTAGCTAAGATAAACTGGGAGGAGCTATATAGATTGAGTAAAACAGAGGTAAATGTTATGTGGATTTTTTTACTAAGTATCTTTCATTATTAAGCATATTTCCCATGTGTCAAATCTAAATTTCTTATAATCATATAAGAAATAAAAAGGAAATTTTCAAAAAAAGACCAACAAGTTTAAATACTAAAGGATAGACTGGATAACCTCTGTAATGTCCAGGAGCCAGAAAGAATTCCTCAGTGAGTACAAAAAGGTCAAAAAGGACTATGATTTATCTATCATGAAAATTAAGCAGGATCACCTATATGAAATTATTAGACAATCAAGTAATAATCAAAAACTGTGTCGAAGATAGTCAAGCAGCCTTAAAGATCAATCGAGTGATAGAAACATCCTTTAACATTACCATCAGGAAATTTTAAAGAACATCGTTAATGACTTCAATACGTTATTCATAGATTCAGCCCGCGAATCTCACAAAAAATTTACGAAAATTGAAATGCGATATCAATATGAAAAGAGTTCAAAATTCTTTTTACATGTTTGAGGTTACAAAAGACGAGATAATAATTAAGATACTCAAACAGATAAACAACAAAATCCTCCAAAGGTTATGACGAAATACCACATGAACAATTATATGCAACCCACCATCACAATATAGCTGAACCACTAGCATACATAACTTACACGGCTTTCACAGAAGGAAAATTTCAGATGCTTTGAAGTTAGCAATGGTGAAGCCATTATAATAATATAAAGGAATAGGGAGACTACTCAAATTATCGTCCTATTAGTAATGCTATCGTCATTCGCGAAAAGTATTTGAAAAATACTACTATCAATACGCCTCATAAAGTTTTTCAGGAAAAATAATGTTTTCACAATAGAACATCAACATGGTTTTCTGAGTAAATAGAGGTGTAGATACGGGCAATCTAATGAATTAACGCAGGGAATACTCGAAGCTCTCGAAAATGGAGATATTACACTGGCATTTTTTGGATATATCCAAAGCTTTTGATTGCGTAGACCCATGACAGACTATATTGAAGAAAACTCGAGATATGTGGACATTCGCAATAAGCAGCTTCATTTGATAGAGAAGTTATTTTTGAAAAAATAGAATGCAAAAAGTAAGTATTGAAAGTAATATAGAAGTATATACTTCACTCGAAAAAAGAAGTTAAAATGGGAGTTCCCCAAGGAAGTATCCTGGGCCCACTATTATTTCTTAATCTATATCAATGATTTGCCAAATCAATTGCAAGCTGCAGAACACAACACTTATCTATGCTGATGACACAAATGTCATTACGTCATCAAAGAATTGCAAAACTCAGTTTTAATAATATGAAAGTAATTCTTGAGAACCGTAGAGAGGTGGTGCTCTGAAAATTTGTTGTATTTGAATTTAAATAAAACTGAATGTGCTGTATTTTAAACTGAGCAATCTAAATGCATTATACCAGAAAGAATACAATTAGAAAATACAATATTTGAGCCTACCAAAACGGTAAAATTTTTAGGACTTTGTATTGATACATCATTGAAGTGGAAAGGGCATGTAGATACTCTGAATAAAAAATTAAACTCGGTAATTTACACTTTTAATGTTATGAGACATCATGTAAAAGAAGATATAATGAAGAACCTATATTTTGCAAATTTTCAGTCACTGCTTTCTTATGGAATAGTTTTCTGGGGAGACAGTCCACATCACGATCGAATATTCAAGACACAGAAACATGCATTGAGAACAATTTATCATATTGCTTACAGAAAATCATGTAGGGGAGTTTTTAAAGATAATGGAATACTTACTTTTATTGGTTTGTATGTTTTGAAGTGTGTCGTGTTCATACGATCACATAGTGAATATTTTAAAATTTATATAAACAGAAATCAGACAAGGAGGACCCATTTCTTCATTTATCCTAAAAGACAACTATCTCTAACACAGAGCAGTGTTGAATATATGTGCATGAAGCTGTTCAACTCTCTCCCCAAGGAAATTAAATCTATAGATGATATAAATATGTTCAGGAGAGAGGTATATGCGTTCTTATTGAGTTGCGAACCCTTTAATATTAATGAATTTTTTGAGGAGTGTAGAACCACAGTGTGAGGCTACATTAATTATTTTGCTGAATATTTTACTTTTATTGTTACTGAGCAATGATTGTTAAAATGAAATATATTATTATTATTATTATTATTATTATTATTAATGAAAATTCGAATGAACGAATTATAACTTTCAAAAGTTATGTTGATGATTGCCTTGTAATTACATCAGAAGATTTTATTGATGATATTCTTAAAACATTCCACGACTTCAATAGAAAATCACAATTTACTCTA
>JARQZK010002260.1:205000-217500 GCA_030704885.1 Cynegetis impunctata | reverse complement strand
CCTACTCTTCAGAGCGGTTCATTCCGTGAACCAAGTTTTTCATATATAGTAGTATATATATATAGATATATATATATATATATATATATATATATATATATATATATATATATATATATATATATATATATATATATATATATATAGTAGTTGCCGTCGAGTCACCAGACGTACAGCAGCACTTGAAAATGCCAAATGAGATTTTGGCGAAACGTCGTGAAACAAACGGTGCTTCTCAGCGCCAACAAAACTTTCGAAATCGGATTGAACCCCGGAATCTTTCTCTGATTCATATATATATATATATATATATATATATATATATATATATATATATATATATATATATATATATATATATATATATATATATATATATATATATATATATATATATATATATATATATATATATATATAATAATAATACTTAATAATTTCGACCAATCTGTATAATATAGAAACGCTTTGTATTATCGGGAATGTGGTCTGTAGACTCAATAAACTCTTTGTCTTTTTTTCAACTCAATATTTCGCCATTTATTTTACAGCTTCATCAGGAGTACTGCAAAAAATTTTAAAAAATTAAAAACTTTAAAACCTTTACATTTTCACTATCTCTTATATAACTCTACACAATTAAAATGACATATACAATTTTAAAGCACATAACATTTGACACTCTATTCTTGTAAGTGTCAAATGTTATGTGCTTTAAAATTGTATATGTCATTTTAATTGTGTAGAGTTATATAAGAGATAGTGAAAATGTAAAGGTTTTAAAGTTTTTAATTTTTTAAAATTTTTTGCAGTACTCCTGATGAAGTTTGTAAAAATAAATGGCGAAATATTGAGTTGAAAAAAAGACAAAGAGTTTATTGAGTCTACAGACCACATTCCCGATAATACAAAGCGTTTCATATATATATATTATATATATATATATATATATATATATATATATATATATATTCCGTATTTCATTTAATATGTGAGATAAAACCGTGAATAAAAAAACTAAATGCTTGTAAAAGATGGGGCTATATTTTGACTTAGAGAGACACCTAATACTGTTGATGAGAATTCCCACAGAATATGGCAAAAGTTGTGCATTTTTCTAGTTTTTCTTCAAACACCCATTATATGCCTAAAACTCGAATTTAAATTATCTCTCTTTGCATAACGTCATTTCTGAAGATATAAACTACATTGAAATTTTTTTTTAACTAAATCGATTCAGCAGTTCGCGAGAAAATTAACTTTGAAATTAACCCAAATTTTAGTGGTTCGTTAATTTTGCTGGCCAGTATATATATATATATATATATATATATATATATATATATATATATATATATATATATATATATATATATATATATAAATAGAAGATGTTAAAATCAACCGCTGCATACCCTAATACGCTTCATAAAATAATTTCTTCATATAAAACTATTCATAACATGTTGGCAAAATACCTGCACCACAATTGAGAATTCATACAACATAAGTGTAAATATTACATAATACCAATCAATGATTTTTATGTAACTGCGTTGAGTGCGATTGATTATAATAATAATCAGTTTTATATAAGTCAAATTTTTATCAGTAGTTTATCGAGGAAAATGAGGAATATTACTCATTCAAAAATTTTCAAGAAGAATGAGAATTCAATTAGAAATATCTATTTGTAGTAGAAACGATTGATTTAAGTGTAAGGTCATAATGGTCTAAACGTTCATATGTAATTATTTTGTAGCAAGTTAGCTGAAAATCTGTTATTCATATTTTACCTACTTAGAACAGTATAGCCCAGAAATATGCTGGTTGTACTCTGTATATGGAAAAAATGTATATAAGTATATCGTCCCCTTGGAGCAGAACTATTCTGTCCAAAAATGTCGAATTTCGGTTTTTTCGCTCTATGCATACTTTAGGGGCTACTTTATTTGCTGCAGAAGTATACCATCTCCACGCGAACGGAAACGACCGAAAATTAACGATTGAAAAATAAGTCTATGTGATCGGATCGATTTGAGTTTAGTGCAGAACTATTTCAAGTGCCGTTCAGAGCAGACGTATTAACGTAGGTAGGTAAATGGTGGACATAGACTAGTTCTGTTTATGGAACGATCAACTTAGTATTGGCGTTAGTGGACTTAAAATAGTTCTGTTTTCATGTTTTGGCGTGACAGTATCATTTTTAATAGTATAATTTCAAGTTAAATAGTATAATTTTTGTTCGAACTAAGACTAATCTAGTGGCAAAAATGTTTCCTTCAAGAGGACAAAGGATGGTTAACATGATTAGTGCGAACATGGAAGGTAAGATTTGTGTTTAATTTTATTATTTTCAAGTTGTTACGTGAAACATGATTACTGCCTGCAGTTAGAAGTTTAAAAGCTAATTAGCTGAATATATCTTAGCACTATCCGATGGGATATTTTTTATAATAGTTGATTTCGTTTATTTGTTTAGTTAGAGAAACTAGTGAGCGGCCCCATTCGTGAAAATATAGATCCATGAAAAATTAGAACTTGAAAAATATAAATCACCGAACCCCGATGGGTGTCACGCCACTGCCCGCCGCATACCTCGCCGTCGTGGGGAATCAGCTGATTCCGTACGCGGGAACTCGTTACTACGACGCGATTGGGCCTCGCGCGCCCGGTAACTTTCGGAGCGAACGGAAGCCCTCCAATTGCTCGTTCGAGAGCTGGTCACGTGAATTCGAATTCTTCGATTAATTGGAACTCTTCGATTCATGGGAAAATAGTTCTTAAGCGTCCGGAATGCGTCCGTTTTTGCGAATTTCGGAGAAGCGTCAAACTTTAAACGTTCGATATCGAAAATCGGCGTCTCGGATCGAGGCGACACGTAGCCTAAGCACTACGGAAAGGACGCGGGCGATCGACGGGGCCCTTCGGGCCCCGCGATTCGCGGCAGATCTCCTTATCTCGGCTTCGTAAGTTTGCCAAAATGCGGCCTCCGGCCGCCTGCATTTTAGGAAGTCGAATTTGGCGAAGCAATTATTTATTTAGTATTATATACAAGGACCCCTTTCAAAGAAGTAAATGCTTCAGTTGATGCACATCAAGATGATAGCAATCTCAATAAACTGATGTTCATTAAAGATGCCTATTACTTAATGGATTGCGCTGACCTGAAAACTCCTTCATTTTTACTACCAAAAGAGACATCTACAACACTGGAAGCCGCGGATTCGTATTCGATTTCAGTAACCGACATATTATTACCTTGTAAGTAGAAAAATTGGTTTTACTTTGATGTTTCTGATGTCATGAAAATATTGTTTCAGTTCAAAAACAACAAAAAAGACATGATATTGTCGCGCCTACCAATGCTGCTCTGAATGATAATTTGAATGTTAACATACCTACGGTTCCAGATGAGGTTTCAGACATCGAAAAAAAGAATATTATGCACCCTAGTACATCAAATTTGTTAGTTGAAACCGAATTACAGGTAAGCCAGTCGCTAAAAATTCGAATTGAATCCTGTTATTTTTTTTCAGATCTCTAGTATTAGTAAACCTACCAATATTTTGTTTCAGAAGGTTTTGGATATTCCCATATTGAGCAGACACCCCTTAGAATGTCCCATGCCCAGTATATCTAAAGACTCAAATCTGATAACATCTAAAATAGAAAACAAATTGACAATATCAGATACTTTAGTGGAAGATATAGATATTTCTTCATCAGAGACAGATCCATTTGGAACAGATGACGAAGTTGCGAACCCCGACTATGATGTGTCCTCAACTCCAAGTAGAATACGACATTTACCAGATACTCTGAGCGACAGCTCAAGTTCGCCTTTGGACCAAGAAAAGAAAACAAAAACTCGTAAACGTCTACGGAATCTAGAAAACGGGCAAAGAAATAAGATTAAGACTCTGAGGAATAGTGGAAAAGCATACACAGATTGGAAGGGGAATAAGAGGCCAGAAAAAAAATTTAAGCTGCATGCCAAAACTGTAGACTAAATTGTACTGAAAAAATGAATGAACAACAAAGAAATATAATTTTTAGGTCATTTTGGGACTTACAAGATATAAATCGTCAACGGGATTATATATCAAAATATGTTCAATGTAACAGAAAGGCAAGAACTCGAAAACGCAAAACTAGTGGCGACAACCAACTGCTGAATGAACAGGATGATATCAGTAGTAAAAAGACTCAAAAATAATGATAAAGAAAAAAGTCAGGAACAAGAAACATTTTGCGCCGCAGTATTCGACATGCAACAGATTTTGCCAGTACCAAAGACAGAAGTCAGTGTCGCATACTATAAATTAAAACTATCTACATTTAGTTTTACAGTTTTCAACTTGGCATCGAAGGAAGCATTTTGTTACATGTGGCACGATTGTATGGCAAAGCGAGGTTCTTCTGAAGTAGGTAGTTGTCTTCTCAATTTCATTAAGCTGCATATTGAGAAGGGAACTAAGGAATTTTCTTTTTTCTCTGATAATTGTCCTGGACAGAACAGAAACAAATTTTTGTTTTCACTCTACAATTATCTTACTCAAAAATATTCAGTAAAAATTCAGCACACTTATCTAGAGCGAGGTCATACTCAAAGCGAAGGTGACTCAGTCCATAGTGTCATTGAGAAGGCGGCACGACACATTCCTATATATACTCCGGACCGATGGTTCACTCTTGTTAGGTCATCAAAAAGAAAGAACCCATATGTTGTTGTTGAAATGGTTCAGAAAAATATATTTGACCTTAAATTGTTGCAACAACAAAGCTCATTGAACTGGGATAAAAACGATGCCAATGACAAAGTTCTTTGGGGACAACTAAAAATTGTAAAAACTGATCCAGGACATCCAAATATTATTTTTTATAAACATAGCTACAAACAAGAAGATGACTTTATGAAAATTAATTTAATAACAAAAGGCAGAAAAACAATGCAATTCAGTATCGAAGAAATTAATCTACAACAGCTTTATAAAAATTTAATACCATTAACCAAGAAGAAATATGAACATTCACAATTTCTTTGTAACAAAAACGCTATTTTACCTGCGTACCATACTTTTTTTCAACACTTACCATTTGATGAGCATATCCGAGAGCCGAATGCTTCTGATGGTGAAGATAGTTAAATTTTTTATTTTCGTTTTCTCTCTGATATAGGTTATTTGCGTATTCTTATTTTTATGTTTTTTTATCAAATTACTTGTAACAACTCGTTTTTTTTGAGATTTTTTTTAGTTTTGGTAAACATTGGGCATTCTCGTCTTGAAAGTAGTTCAATCGTCTATTTATGAGAGTTTATACATTTTATTTGTAATATTTTCCCGATTGTTTTTCATAACCAGTATTCAAAATAATAAAAAATTATTAAAACTTGAAAGCTTTCCGTTAATTAACCAAAGCAGAAAAAGTTTATGTCCAAAAAAAAAGAATTCCAAGATTCTATGTTAGGACATGGGATATATGAAAATCATCCAGATATTCTATGTCCACTTTTTTTGAATAACGTGATATTTTTCAATTTCTAATATACCAGGGTGAAAGAAGACCCAAAATATAATGAAATTTTCTATTTTTGGAAGGCTGAATAGTATTTATATTCCCAAAAATTGAAAAAAACGCCTCCTGTCAAATTTGCATTTTGTGACTTAGAATAGTTCTGCTCTAAGGGGACGATATTTTTATTGTTGGAAGTAATTCGAATATTGATTATTGAGTGTGAAACATCTAGCCTTTCTCAATGGTAAATTTCAATATGTGTAATTTAAACTTACATCACTCTTCATCTTATAACTGTTATTTTGGTATATGTTTTTCGACAAACCAAAGTCGCATATTTTCACAACATTATCATCCGTCAATAGTATGTTTCTTGCGGCCAAATCTCCATGAAGAACTTTTCGCGAAGCTAAGTATTCCATTCCTCTGGCGACTTGAAAGGCCCATAGTATCAGATCTTTAGTGCATATTGGTCTTACTGTTTCTTCGTAGTCAGGTTTGTAATTGGTTCTCCATGTGGGATTAACATAACTACCAGCGGAACTAGCAACGACATAATCTTCCCCTAATACAAAGTTCATAGTATATAATATTTTATATTATAGGGTATTTTTATTGAATAACCTCTCTGCTCTCAGTATATTTGTTTTAAAGTTGCTGAATTCAAAGCTAAGAATGTTTTTATCTTTTCAACTAACATTCGCTTTCTGTGACAAAAACGTGTCAATTAATATTTTGTTACAAACGTTCTTAAATGACATAAATGTGTTCAATATAATGAAAAATCAATTTTTTCTTTCTTTTGAAAAAAAAGGCATGGATTCTGCAATATTCTGAATAAACATTCAAACATACAATTCTTAAAATAACCATTGGGTCTTCAATTCGTTAATGCAAGCATAAAAAATTAACATCCCTTTTTTAAATCAAACATTTTGTCTTTTATCTTCAGTAGTAAGCTTTTCATATGTTTGGAGTTGTCAGCCCATTGTACAGTTAAATAATTAATATTGTCAAATTATGAGTATCATAGTGAGATAATTATTTTCATTGTGATCTGGCTGATTTGATGAAATTTTCATTTTACTATTCAAAATATCGAGTTTCACTGAGAAAGAATTTGCTTTTGATACTTGGAAGTTGTATACTATCTAAAAAAAACTGTTTGCAAAATAGTGTCCTATTTCAACAATAATTTATATTTTTTTGAGCTTATTTTACAAATTATGGCTGAAAGAGATATGAGATCTTTTCATTTCATAATTCCATTCCCTGTATGATGGTGAATCCATCGTAATGAGATTAAATACATACGATATAACAGTACCATATTGAATTAATAATATCACATTTAGGTTTCACCATAAATCTAATTCAATCTAATTTTCTCAATAATATTTGATTATTATATAATTTTAACCTATCTACGTTTTACATAAATATATATATATATATATATATATATATATATATATATATATATATATATATATATATATATATATATATATACAGGGTGCTATCTTTGCATGTTAGAGTGAAACAAAAAATGGCTACATTTTCGGAAATGCTCGTGAAGTAAGCAACCAGCGGAATGCAGTATTTTTCTCTTAGTATCCTTGAGGTACAAACAAAAATTTTAAGGTTACAAATAGTTACTTACGAGTTACTAACGAATGAAAGGAAACATTTTTCACATTTTCGAATATGTGGGTACTAACTTCGCATGTTAGGGGTGGCATTTTTTCGTACAAGGTGAGGTAAAACGAAAATTTTCAGTTGCAAATAGTTACTTACGAGTTACTAACGAATGAAAGAAAATTTTACGAGAATGTGGGTGCTAACTTCGCATTTCAGGGGTGTTATTTCCCATCGAAAATTGGATGCCCAGCGAAATGTGGTATTTTTCTATCGGTATCCTTGAGTTACAAACAGAAAATTTGATGTTACAAATAGTTACTAACCATTGCAAAAAAAATTCCATCATTTTCGCAAATGCGGCTGCTAACTTCGCATGTAAGGGGTGTCATTTTTTCATTAAAAGTTGAGTTACAAACAAAAGTTTGTATGTTACAAATAGTTACTAACGAGTAAGTAACGAATGAAATGAAAATTTTCTACATTTTCGAAAATGTTGGTGCCAACTTCGCATTCTACTTGTGTTATTTCGCCATTAAAGGTTAGGTTACAAACGAAAATCTTTATGTTACAAATAGTAACTAACGTTGGAGTTTCCGATCGTATTTTGTTTTTCGCGAAAAATTGAGAAGTGGATGCCCGTGAAGTTAGTATCCTTGAGGTACAAACGAGAATTTTTAGGTTACAAACAGTTACTAAGGAGTTACTAACGAATGGAAAAAAAATTTCTTCATTTTCTAAAATGTGGGTTCTTTTTTCACGAATACTGTGAATCATCATTCTACTCCTAATTTTAATGACAAGTTTTCAACATTTTTTCACAAATTTCAAAAAAAAATTGAGTATAACTTTTCGTTATCATCATTGAATGCAAAGCTTATATCACACATTCAATATTTCAAAACTTGATATATGAATAATTTGGAGGCCATTCGTAGGCGCATGGTGAAAAGTTTTCACGAAATTTTTTATGTTACAAATAGTAACTAACGAATCAAAGAAAAATTTTCATGTTTTTGAAAATATGGGTGCTAACTTCGCATTTTGGAGGTGGCATTTCCCCATTGAAATACAATTGTATTTTGTTTTTCGCGAAAAATGGAAAGGTGGATGCACGTGGATGCCCATCGATATATGGTGTTTTTCTGTCAGTGTTCTTGAGGTACAAACGAAAATTTTTATGTTACAAATAGTTACTAACGAGTTACTTACGAACGAAAGAAAAAATTTCTTTATTTTCGAAAATGTGGTGGATATATGGTGGATATATGGTGTTTTTCTCTCAGTATCCTGGAGGTACAAACGAAAATTTTTAGGTTACAAATAGTTTCTAACGAAATAATTCTTTATTTTCGAAAATGTGGGTGCTAACTTCACGGACACGAAAGTATCACTCGTTTACGTTGCCTTCAACTATTGGGCTATTTCTTTCAACATATCTCGTTTTGTATACGGTGTAGATCAAAAATATTTTCATAAAATTGAAGCTTGATAATTTCTCTAAAATGTCTGTTTGCTTCTTTGTTTGTTTTTTCATATTGTGAGCATAACGATGTGTTCCATAAAAATCTGGACGAACAATTTTATTTCAGTGATATCTCCGTCAATTTTGGAGATAAATTCATGGAATTTTCAGAATACATGGACAATATTATTTTGCAGGGCAAATAGTCTTTCTTTTTCTTATTTGTCGCCCCTTGACTTGAGAAAAAAATCATTTAGTAGAGAGCACCTACTTGATGATTATTTGATAATCCATTTGAAGAATCACGGGGCAACAAATAAGAAAAAGATAAACCATTAGCCCTGCAAAATGATATTGTTCATGTATCTTGAAAATTTCATACATTGATCTCAAAAATTGACGGAGATAAACTGAAATAATATCGTTCGTCCAGATTTTTATGGAACACATCGATATGCACACAATATAGGAAAAGAAACGGAAAATAGGAAAACACACATTTTAGAGAAATTATCAAGCTTCAATCCAAAGAAAACATTTTTGATCTACGCCGTATACAAACTGAGATATGATGAAAGAAATAGCTCAATGGTTGAAGGCAACGTAAACAACAGATATTTACTTCCCCTTAAAACAAAAATTAGACCGTTCGAAAAAAAACATAATCCAAAAATTTCGAATCAGATGAAACCTATAATTCATGAACTCTAACTAAAATCCCAAAACGAAGTGCAAGGCAAAATATTTCCTACAATCCAACCAAGTTGGATGCCAACGAAGCATCAAGAAACAAATAACAGATTGTGAAAGCCGAAGTGAACTTGAATCGAGGAGAGTTAAAATATTCCAGATGTGACGACCAACCTGCATCTATTCTTGTGCACTGATGCCAGATCGGGGACGCAACATGATATTTCAAATGAAACATCTATATTTGGATGATTTCACCCTTTACAGCGCCCCCGAAGCAGAATTTGCGTGAACTAAATATATATTATTGCTTTCATGGTGCGCACGTTACTACGTCCTCGAACACGAATTTGGAAATGCCGTAACTCAGTCATCCAATTATCAATGAATTTTATAGCATTCTCAAGGGTAGCACTGATGGCCCTCTACATTTATCGGCAACTCCTATAACCGGAACCCTTGAAACTTAAGAGATATTGTCGAAAAACAATGCTGCGTCCGGTATACGGACGCACTATCATGCAGGACGCAACTGTGTATGTGGCAATGTCAATGTATGGACGCAATATGGTACGCTGGATATATAAATATATATATATATATATATATATAAAATATAAATATTTTTTACCTCACCTTCAATGAAAGAATGACACCCCTAACATGCGAAGTTAGCACCCACATTTTCGATAATATGATAATTTTTTTTTCATTCGCTAGTAACTCGTAAGTAACTATTTTTAACATCAAAATGTTCGTTTGTACCTCAAGGATACTGAGAGAAAAACACCGCATTCTGCTGGGTACTAAGTTCACGGGCATCCACATCAATATTTCTGTTTGTACCTCAAGGACACTGAGAGAAAAATACTGCATTCCGCTGGGTGCTAACTTCACGGACATCCACATTTTCGGAAATGTAGAAATTTCTTGTTTCATTCGATAGTAACTCGTTAGTAACTATTTGTTACATGAAAATTTCCGTTAGTAACCTATTCTTCGATGAAAAAAGTGACACTTCTAACATACGAAGTCATATTTTCGAAAATTAAAATCTGTTTTGCATTCGTTAGTAACATAAAAATTTTAGATTGTTACCATATGGCATCCCTAATATGTGAAGTTACGACCCACATTTTCAAATATTCTAAATTTTTTTGCTCTCGGTAGTTCTTCGTTAAAAACTATTTGTAACACTCAATTCCTGTTTTTAACCCAATCGACAAAGGAAAAATTGCAACAATTCGCAAAATTTCTTCAGTATTCTCAATTGGATGCCCCCCCCCCGATGTATGGTGTTTTTCTGTCAGTGTCCTTGGGGTACAAACGAAAATTTTCATGTTACAAATTGTTATTAACGAGTTACTAACGAATGAAAGAAAACATTTCTAAATTTTCGATAATGTGGATGCCCGTGAAGTTAGTACCCAGCAGAATGCGGTGTTTCTCTCTCAGTATCCTTGAGATACAAACGAAAATTTTGATGTTACAAAGAGTTACTCACGAGTAACTAACGAATGAAAAAAAATTATCATATTATCAAAAATGTGGGTGCTAACTTCGCATGTTAGGGGTGTCATTTTTTCATTGAAGGTGAGGTTACAAACGAACATTTTTAGGTTGCAAATAGTTACTAACGAGTTATTAACGAAGCTCTGCCCCTTGATAAGCATGTTGACCTTGAGATAATGTCATTATGGTCGAATATTCATATATAAGGATATTCAGGAAAATTGATGAACTCGGCAACAGCGCTGGACGCCATAACATGCTGAGTATGAAAGAACGAATAAAACTTGAACGCAATATTGTTCTGAATGTGAAAGCAGTATATTCAATTGACGCAATAATGATAGCAAGTCATATGGTACATGTATATTCTTTTCTTATTCTTGAAGATATTGGAGATCTGAAACGAGGGATCTACTCAATTTTTTGCGTAGATTAATATACTTTAATCAGATTCCTCCTAAGTAGCGTATTTCTGTGGGACGCAATAAGGTTGTTTTATGAAAGGACGCAACAAGGTACGCCAGATGTGTATATATATATATATATATATATATATATATATATATATATATATATATATATATATATATATATATATATATATATATATATATATATATATATATATATATATATATATATATATATATATATATATATATATATATATATATATATATATATATATATATATATATATATATATATATATATATATATATATATATATATATATATATATATATATAAATATATTTATATATGTATACCTGGGACACATTGTTAAACTGGGTAAGTAAAATCAACACGCGGAAATTAAAAGGCGCATCAGATTGACTTGTGCAGCTTTCAGCAAACTGGGGCACATTCTTAAAAACAGCATGATGCTATAAAAATTGAAAACGCAAAATATATAATGCCTGTGTACTACCCGTGCAAACATAGGGATTGGAAACAATTAGCCTAACAAAGGCATTTGCAAATAAGCTTCTAACAACACAAGGAGCGATGGAACGAAGCACGCTAGGGGTCTCACTTCGCGATAAAATTAGAAATTAAGATATCAGAAGGAAAACAAGAGTTACCGATATAATCCAAGAGGTGGCTAAGATGAAATGGCAGTGAGCTGGTCACCTGGCCAGACTAGATAAAGGTAGATCGGCACATAGAATAAAAGTTTGGAGGCCTAGACAGACCAAGCGAAGCATAGGACGCCCGCAGAAAAGATGGGTGGACGAAATTAGGAAGGTGGCAGGCAAGCACTGGTTAAGTATGACAGAGAACAGGAAGATATGGAAACATATGAGAGAGACCTACATCCAGGAGTGGATAGCTACAGATTGAGAAGGAAGGAAGGAAGGAGATATTATATATATATATATATATATATATATATATATATATATATATATATATATATATATTTTTTTTTTTCTTTTCGAACACTATGTGTTACAATAGAGCAGGTAGGTATTAAATTATTGTTCGTAATTAATCTTTTGTTCAAATAAACACTCACAAAATAACATTTTGTTTGAACAAAACAGTCAGATATTTCTGCTTTAACAAATAACTAGCTACCGTAACGCTTGAAATAAGAAAGCAGTGTCAGACGTGCATTAGCAACAAGGAAGAACATCGCGAATAAAATTTGTAACTAGAGAACAGTTAAAAA
>JARQZK010002260.1:190000-200000 GCA_030704885.1 Cynegetis impunctata | reverse complement strand
TATATATATACATATATTATATACAATTGCTGCCGTCCAGCTGAAACTGATGCTGAAAAAGGTGAGTTTTATTACGCTATTGAAGTGATTTATAGGCTCTTGCACCGTATATTATTGAAATAAGTTTAATGATAAACCGAGTTTAATTTGACATTTGACAAGCAAAAATGTCAAATTGAACTCGGTTTATAATTAAACTTAGTTTAAAATATACGGTGCAAGAGCCTGTTAGTGTTTGATAGTTTTGGCGATTATAACCGTAAAGGACTAGTTTTTGAAAAATGTTTTCAATACTTTTCAAAGTGAACTAAATTTGCTATAATATGGTACTGAAATTGTCTTTGTAGGTCCAATACTTTCCGAGATTAATATCTTCATAATTTATAATTTTTCAAGTTTATCACATTGACTGGGCTGCTGCCCTTAACGTGAGTAATTGTCGAACTCAAAATCTACAGAATGTCTGATCCCAGTCCCAGCGTAGGTTTGTGTTTTATATGTAAGGACACTTTGAGTGAAGGTCAAGTGCGCCTTTCCTGGGGGTGGATATCCACGCCACAAGGCCTCAACCCCAAAATGATGACCAGAGGTGGAGCCTCACAACACCTCTTGCGGATGATTATTATTGCGGCTGCACGAAGGGTTGTGCAGCTGCAGAAAAGCAGGATTAATATGCTCATTACTGCATGCACTGCACGGGGGGCTCTTGTGACAATATACCTGATGTTGCAGTAGTAGATATCCCAGAAGGCCACGATCTGTCCGATGTCGAAATGGAGAATGACATGTGGGCACAAGATGTTGACGATTCATCACCATCCCCTGATGGGGATATGCCATCCCAATACGTCGATCCAGATACGGACGAACCTCAACCGGGACCTTCCCAGAGCGCTTAATAAATTAAATTTTTTGATTTTAAATATTACTCAATTTCCTAGCAAATAAACTCATTACTTTTTGTTGTATTCATCTTTTTTACTGCATTATTCGTACCTTAGCTTAAACATCATCGTTCATCCTTCTCATTTTTTTTTTTAACATCCCATGATAAAAGTACAGGGCTTCGATAGTATAATCAGGGTCGAAATTCATTCAGAACGACAGAATCGCAAAAAATTGCGTAGTTCGAAAAAAATTATAAAGTTTGATAGGATTGATCGCGGAAAGTATTGGGTCCACAGAGACCATTTTAGTATCATATTGTAGCAAATTTAGACTTCTTTAAAAACGAATTTAAGAAGTTTTTTCAAAAACTAGTCGTTTGGGGTTATAATCGCCAAAGTTTGAAAAAAAATACATATTTTCGAGGTGTTTTCATTTTTTGATGAATTTGCGTTCCGCGTTCGAGGTCACAAACTTAGGTTATTCATTAGGCCAACATCATAAACAAGTCTGCAAAGAATAATAACTAATAATAACTACCGGATTTGACGCATACTGTGATGTATAAAGTTACTGGACTATATTAACAACTAAGGTTCATATCGTCGTTGCCGCGGTGAAACCTCCTAAGTGACAAAAACATGAATTGACAGGAGAAGCAAATAACTGATTTGTAAATACTTTAATAGTACCTTTTTCCCAGAAAAAACAAAACTTCAACCACAGAGATAAACTACTGTGAAACCACCTATGTAACGTCTGAGCCTTGGAATTGTCACATAGGTGATTTATATGGTACCTTTAGCGGTGCGGTTAACTCTTACACATAGCAGGAATTTTTTTGATCAATTTAAACCGTGTTACGTTATTTTAACACATGAATGCTTTCTACTAGCACAAAGGTGGTAAAATCTTGTTTCCAATGATATCAAAATCACGTTTTGGATTTTTTGTCACATAGGAGGTTTCACCGCGGCAACGACGATATGTTCTGAGCCAGTACAAATTTGTTGCTAATGCTATTTGAAACCTTCTATAAAACAGAACATAGATAATATTTGAAACGTCAAGAGTTGGAAATCGAATAGTATAAACTAGAAACTAAATCGAAACGATTAATTCAATTCAGTTGTCAGCACTGATAGTGTTAGTGTATGCAAATTTGATAATCACCTATGTAATTCAAAATTAAAGACTGACTAATTATGACGAAGAACTTTATATATATATATATATATATATATATATATATATATATTAAGTGGATTATTTCCTGACCTGTTATGTTTTATTAATATATAATTCTTGGGGGTAGGTCATTTATAATGTTGAAGAGAGTTTTTCTCTAGGTTTCAATAATGAGAAACATTTTTACGCGTTTCGGCGATCAGCCATTTTCAAATCAAAATTTATTATCTAAAACACAAACAAATGGTTTCACAAATACATCAAACATTAAGAACAATTGTTACTTACGTATAAATTTAAGTGAAAATTCATATATGGATTGACTACAGTACGAAGCATTCAACGTTAGTACAATTCACTGGTTTAACTGTGAGTGGCAGAGTATGCACGACGATCGCATATGGATAGACAGTTTTTATACAATATTTTTGTTTACATGATAAAGGGCATGAAGCATCTGACTTTTCAGTCAAAGTCCTCTAATAAAAATAATAAAACAATCCAACAATCTCCGCAGCATTATCTATTATATTACTAAAATGAAAATTAATTTCCGAAACAAGGGTTGAGAAAAAACAAAAAAAAAATATAAAACAAGATAAACAAAAATTAATGAGCGTGGAAGTAAAATTGCAATTTTATTATTGAAAAAGATTTTGATAAGTGTGAATAAAGCTATCTAATTGTGTTCTCGAGTTAATTGAATTTTTGTCTAAATTTATTTCCAGCATTTCTAAGAAGGTTCTTTGTGTGTTATTTTCCTCAACAGCAAGGATTTTAGTGTTGTCGAAATCGAACGAGTGTAACTCATCTAATGCGTGCTTTGATAGAGCAGTGCATTTTTTATTGTTGATTACCGAATATCGATGTTCATATAATCTTTTGTGTAAGTATTGTTTTGAGTTACCAATATAAGTTCCATTGCAATCTTTGCAATCAATTTTGTAAATTGTATGTGTTTTGTTTCTAAATTCGGTGTTAGGTTTGAGTTTGGTGAAAAAATTTTTTGTAAAATTATTAGGTTTGTGTCCTACTTTGATATCATAGTTTCTTAGGCAATTATCGATTTTTTGTGAAAGAATTGGAATGTATTCAAGTCCGATATAGTTTGTGTTATTTGAATCCCTGTTATTATTAATATTTGTGTTATTGTAAATTTGATGAATGCGTTTTTTTATAATAGGTTCGAAATAGTATTTTGGATAGTTATTTTTTATTAACACTTTTTTAATTTTTTCTAAATTATTTTTTCGGAATTCTGGGTGGGAAAGTTTGATGGCTCTGTCAACAAGGCAATTGATTACACTCTTCTTGTATTTTTCTGGTACACATGATTCGAAATTTAGGTATTTTTCTGACCAAACATTTTTATTATACCAGTTGGTTTTAATTTTACCGTTTTTATCATGTAGAATTGTTAGGTCGAGAAAATTAATTGATTTTTTATCTTCAATTTCTACAGTGAATTGCAATCTGTCACTAAATGAGTTAAACATTGTCAAAATTTCATCCACTTTATTTTTGGGGATTGCGGTTAAACAATCGTCAATATATCTTTTGAAAAATGTAGGTTTAAATTGTAATTTGTTTAATATGTTTTGTTCAAGTTCTTCCATGACAAGATTTGCAATCGTAGTAGAAATTGGGGAGCCCATTGGAGTTCCGAAAATTTGAGAATAAAATTGTTGATTATAACAGAAATATGCTGATTTTAGACAAAACTTTGTGGCCTTTATAAATTCTGATTTTGGTAAAGTTGTAAATGGTTTCAATTCTTCCCATCTTTTTTCCAAAATTTCTAGAGCAAGATTTATGGGTACGTTTGTAAACAAAGAGATGACGTCGAGTGAAATGAGGACGAAGTTTTTAGGAATGGTTTGTTTAGTAATAAATTCATGAAAATCCCATGAGTCTTTTATAAAATGTTGTGATTTATTGATAATATTTGAAATGGAATGCGAAAGGTATTTAGATAAATTGTATGTTGGGGATTGAGTGGTGTTAACTATTGGTCTGAGAGGAATATTTTGTTTGTGAAGTTTTGGTAGACCATATATATAAGGTGACTTACCATTGTGGCAAATCAGTTGGTTTTTGGTAGTTTTATCGATATATTTTTTATTAAGCCATTTATTGATCATTTTGTTTAATGTGAGTTGGGTATTGAGGGTAGGGTCATGTTTTTCCTTTTTGTAAGTTTCATGGTCCATTAACATTTCATTCATTTTATTATTATAGTCATTTCTGAAAAACCACAACCATAAAATAAATAGATCACAGTTCAATCATCACATCAAATCTACCAATACATTCATGAAAAATAACACGAATATTTTAGTTTTAAATGCAGATAAGTGTAAGAAAACAGTTTTAATGAACAGAAATGACTATAACAATAAAATGAATGAAATGTTAATGGACCATGAAACTTACAAAAAAGAAAAACATGACCCTACCCTCAATACCCAACTCACATTAAACAAAATGATCAATGAATGGCTTAATAAAAAATATATCGATAAAACTACCAAAAACCAACTGATTTGCCACAATGGTAAGTCACCTTATATATATGGTCTACCAAAACTTCACAAACAAAATATTCCTCTCAGACCAATAGTTAACACCACTCAATCCCCAACATACAATTTATCTAAATACCTTTCGCATCCCATTTCAAATATTATCAATAAATCACAACATTTTATAAAAGACTCATGGGATTTTCATGAATTTATTACTAAACAAACCATTCCTAAAAACTTCGTCCTCATTTCACTCGACGTCATCTCTTTGTTTACAAACGTACCCATAAATCTTGCTCTAGAAATTTTGGAAAAAAGATGGGAAGAATTGAAACCATTTACAACTTTACCAAAATCAGAATTTATAAAGGCCACAAAGTTTTGTCTAAAATCAGCATATTTCTGTTATAATCAACAATTTTATTCTCAAATTTTCGGAACTCCAATGGGCTCCCCAATTTCTACTACGATTGCAAATCTTGTCATGGAAGAACTTGAACAAAACATATTAAACAAATTACAATTTAAACCTACATTTTTCAAAAGATATATTGACGATTGTTTAACCGCAATCCCCAAAAATAAAGTGGATGAAATTTTGACAATGTTTAACTCATTTAGTGACAGATTGCAATTCACTGTAGAAATTGAAGATAAAAAATCAATTAATTTTCTCGACCTAACAATTCTACATGATAAAAACGGTAAAATTAAAACCAACTGGTATAATAAAAATGTTTGGTCAGAAAAATACCTAAATTTCGAATCATGTGTACCAGAAAAATACAAGAAGAGTGTAATAAATTGCCTTGTTGACAGAGCCATCAAACTTTTCCACCCAGAATTCCGAAAAAATAATTTAGAAAAAATTTAAAAAGTGTTAATAAAAAATAACTATCCAAAATACTATTTCGAACCTATTATAAAAAAACGCATTCATCAAATTTACAATAACACAAATATTAATAATAACAGGGATTCAAATAACACAAACTATATCGGACTTGAATACATTCCAATTCTTTCACAAAAAAATCGATAATTGCCTAAGAAACTATGATATCAAAGTAGGACACAAACCTAATAATTTTACAAAAAATTTTTTCACCAAACTCAAACCTAACACCGAATTTAGAAACAAAACACATACAATTTACAAAATTGATTGCAAAGATTGCAATGGAACTTATATTGGTAACTCAAAACAATACTTACACAAAAGATTATATGAACATCGATATTCGGTAATCAACAATAAAAAATGCACTGCTCTATCAAAGCACGCATTAGATGAGTTACACTCGTTCGATTTCGACAACACTAAAATCCTTGCTGTTGAGGAAAATAACACACAAAGAACCTTCTTAGAAATGCTGGAAATAAATTTAGACAAAAATTCAATTAACTCGAGAACACAATTAGATAGCTTTATTCACACTTATCAAAATCTTTTTCAATAATAAAATTGCAATTTTACTTCCACGCTCATTAATTTTTGTTTATCTTGTTTTATATTTTTTTTTTTTGTTTTTTCTCAACCCTTGTTTCGGAAATTAATTTTCATTTTAGTAATATAATAGATAATGCTGCGGAGATTGTTGGATTGTTTTATTATTTTTGTTAGAGGACTTTGACTGAAAAGTCAGATGCTTCATGCCCTTTATCATGTAAACAAAAATATTGTATAGAAACTGTCTATCCATATGCGATCGTCGTGCATACTCTGCCACTCACAGTTAAACCAGTGAATTGTACTAACGTTGAATGCTTCGTACTGTAGTCAATCCATATATGAATTTTCACTTAAATTTATACGTAAGTAACAATTGTTCTTAATGTTTGATGTATTTGTGAAACCATTTGTTTGTGTTTTAGATAATAAATTTTGATTTGAAAATGGCTGATCGCCGAAACGCGTAAAAATGTTTCTCATTATTGAAACCTAGAGAAAAACTCTCTTCAACATTATAAATGACCTACCCCCAAGAATTATATATTAATATATATATATATATATATATATATATATATATATATATATATATATATATATATATATATATATATATATATATATATGGTGTGGGTTCGATTCCCACCGTGTTCTTGGGTGTTTGTATGCGTTCAGAGATTTTAGTGGTTCCCCTCATTTAGTATTTGATGGCTAAATGTCCAGTGTTGACGAAGCCAAATTGCACGGAGGACGGGCGTATGAGAGGGCACACGTCCCTCCTCTTTAAAAAAAAAATATATATATATATATATATATAATATTATTTTGGTTTTTTAATTGCCGAATGTTGATATAGTATGAGATTTAATGGGTAGCGGCAAGGGCAGGATATTCAAAGACCTTTCTGGCTATGACATATGTATTTCGATACTAATTTGTATCTTCTTAAGGGTCTATAAGAGAATAAAACAATTACAAAATCTGAAAATTCACAACAACATAATACATCTTACCGTCAATAGTCCTTGGTGAGTCAAGTTACACCAGCATTTGTTCAATATACAATTACTTAATTTATTCAAAGAAAGAAAGAGGAAACGTTCATCTTGTTAATTGTGTTATTAGTTTTGTTGTTTTTAAAGGCAAATATCAGAAATTTTATCCAATATATTACGGTGAGTTATTTAATAGAGGTTAGGTTTGTAATCATCGAAATTAAATATTGCTGTCACTCACACTATATGGATTATACTTCTATGTTCTTTCTTTGTTCATATATCATATCAAGACAATTTTAGCATGTTACACATATTTACACAGTCTTACCTCGACTTTATTTTTATAATCTATATTCTTTCTATTTATCCCACTCTTTAGTCCCACTTTCTATTTATTTCACATTTTAAAATGTTGCAGTAAATACTGTTCAATTGTTTTGTGCCTTTCTGTTCATTTATAACCGAATTTTTGAACTGTTTTATCGCGCACATCTCCAGAAATCTACGATTGTTCTGATTTGTGTCTCTATCAATCACACTCACCTCTTCGAGATTGACTCGATGTCCAGTTGTCCAGATATGTTTGCCTAGCGCACATTTGTCAGGATGTAGCCTACCATCACTCTTGTGTTATCCTCTTCTTTAGTTGTTGTTCTGTATGTCCGATGTAGAATTTATCACATGATCCACATGGTATTTTGTAGATTACTTCTGATTGTTTTTCTATTGATAGCATGTAGTTAGATGTCTTAAACAGAGTTCTATTGGTAAGACATCCAACTACAGGCTACCAATAGAAAAACAATCAGAAGTAATCTACAAAATACCATGTGGATTATGTGATAAATTCTACATCGGACATACAGAACAACAACTAAAGAAGAGGATAACACAAGAGTGATGGAAGATACATCCTGACAAATGTGCGCTAGCCAAACATATCTGGACAACTGGACATCGAGTCAATTTCGAAGAGGTGAGTGTGATTGATAGAGACAAAAATCAGAACAATCGTAGATTTCTGGAGATTTGCGCGATAAAACAGTTCGAAAATTCGGTTATAAATGAACAGAGTGACACAAAACAATTGAACAGTATTTACTGCAACATTTTAAAATGTGAAATAGATAGAAAGTGGGACTAAAGAGTGGGATAAATAGAAAGAAAATAGAATATTAAAATAAAGTCGAGGTAAGACTGCGTAAATATATGTAACATGCTAAAATTGTCTTGATATAATATATGAACAAAAAAAGAACATAGAAGTATAATCCATAGAGTGTGAGTGACAGCAATATTTAATTTGGATGATTACAAACCTAACCTCTATTAAATAACTCACCGTAATATATTGGATAAAATTTCTGATATTTGCCTTTAAAACCAACAAAACTAATAACACAAGTAACAAGATGAATGTTTCCTTTTTTTTTCTTTAAATAAATTAAGTAATTGTATATTGAACAAATGCTGGTGGAATTTGACTCACCAAGGACTATTGGCGGTAAGATGTATTATGTTGTTGTGAATTTTCAGATATTGTAATTGTTTTATTCTCTTATAGACCCTGAAGAAGATACAAATTAGTATCGAAATACGTAGGTAATAGCCAGAAAGGTCTTTGAATATCCTGCCCTTGCCGCTACCCATTGAACCTCATACTATATTTATATACATATATATATATATATATATATATATATATATATATATATATATATATATATATATATATATGTATATATATATATATATATATATATATATATATATATATATATATATATATATATATATATATATATATATATATATATATATATATATATATATATATATATATATATATATATATATATATATATATATATATATATATACTTATATCTGAGTACTCTCTTAATCACTGATGATTAAAAACTTATCTTACTTTTAACAATATTCTTGGTGCAAGCTCCTAAAAGATTCAGAACATTCAGATGTTTTCCTAGGTGGGCCATAATTTTCAATTCCGACGCCAATGCTCTGAGACATGATGGTTCAACATTTCTTTTAGCCATTTTTATCGCTACTGTGGTAACTTCTTCTTCTGGAACGATACGTTTTGCTTGACCTTTAAATACTACACCAAAGGCTCCGGCTCCTAGCTGCTTTTCTGAACAGAATACTAAATTAACAATAGGTATAGAATGAAAATGATATGTTGGCTTTTGATGTTTCAACTATATTTTCGTGTATACCTTCGTATCTATACATTTCAAGAGTCGACTCGCAATCCTGCATTTATATTCAAATTTTGGACGCACGTTGAATATATACAAAAATTTATCAACTTTTTAATGAAATATAAATATTCAAATTTTCAGAATGTTGAGACATTTAAATTTTGGAATATATATCTGAAATTTTATAGATTCAGAAAAATTACTTTGGGTGTTTATTTCTCAAGGGATAACGAGAATGTTCTCTGAAATAGAAATACCATAAACAAGTGTAAAAAAGTCCATGAATATTATACTATGTTCGACGATTCGAAAAGCTTCAATACTCATACTTCAATTTATTTGTCTACTTTGATTTTTGTAAGCTTTCACCTATCTTCCACTAACAAATACCATTTATTCGATCCAGAAAAGCAGGGCACACTCGCAAGCACTCTTTATCCTTTTTATTCATTATATATCCTCGAATATGGTTCTTGCTCGTTCATATTTTACTAACGAATGACACTGAATCTATAACGAATCAAACAAACAATGGCGGCAAACAATGCTCGTATAGTATACTAAACTGATATTCATGTGTTCAATTTCGAATATTCCATATCAGGTGATATTTCATGATTTTTCAAATGTTTGATTTGGTCTACTTACGTAGATAATCTTTGGCTGTTGTAAGTTCAATGTCGATGTGTGTATATATTTATATATTTATATATATATATATATATA
>JARQZK010002260.1:72500-185000 GCA_030704885.1 Cynegetis impunctata | reverse complement strand
GTGGCGCTTAACGTGTTAACAGATAGCCATGGAAATATTGCCACCAGTTAAAAAAAAATTAAATAGCTTAAATATTTTCAAATTACGGAATTACATTCGAGTTTTCACGGAAATGAACTACAACTAAGAACTAATAGGCTTCTCAATGTAAATCTTAGTTGCCATGGAAATGATATTACGGTTTAATGGCTCAAGGCAAAGAATATCATGAACAAGAACTAAATTTCAATTTACTACGTTCATTATCACAAAAATACTTTTTAAAAAATATAGTACTTCGATTGCAATTTCGGTCAATAGACCATCATCGGGCAGATTGAGTTAAGAACTGAATACATAATTATAGATTTGCGCTTACGGATGGGAAAGAATTATTGTGGTTTTCACGCCAAAGATATCACTTCAAAATTTCAAAGTTCAGGAGTTTATAAGTTGATTTGTCCTGTATGTAAAGGAGTGAATATAGGTCAGACTGGTCGATCGTTCAAGACAAGATTTAAAGAACACCAACAATCTTTTTTTTTAAATAAAACGGATTCAACGTTTTCAAATCATTGGCGTGAAAACCACCACCCATTTCCACAAATAGATAATTTTCAAATCATGCACAAATTACCGAAAGGAACCAAACTTACTTACTTAGAATCATTAGAAATTTTTAAACACAATCATTATACAAAAGATATCTTGCTGAACGACCAGATTGACACTATATATTCTCCTATATTTAGTTTATTCAAAGAATAACGACTTTTCTAAGAACATTGTATTGTACCAATTTGGAAAATTCACTTGATTAGCCCTTCTTGAAATATGTTCCTCTTTCCTATTTAGGTACCTGCAATAATTATTTCCCACTCGTAAGCGCAAATCTGTAATTATGTATTCAGTTCTTAACTCAATCTGCCCGATGATGGTCTAGTGTCCGAAATTGCAATCACAGTGTTTTTAAAGATCATTCTTGTGATAATAAACGTAGTAAATTCAAATTTAGTTCATGTTAAATTATCACGTAGTGACGACGGATTCAAAGAATATTAAATCTTTCAAGTCAAAATTTTCACACACACTGCTAGAAGGCCACGAAGCAAGACTGGAATATTGTTTATGGGCCCAAGCGGAATATTTAAACAATAGAAATTTCCTACAAAATATTTTAGATACCGACGAAGCCACTTTCACTACAAAAAGAGTAGTGTCATCACAAAATTGTCGCTATTGGGCAGCGGATAATCCTAGCTGGGTAATAAACTGTAAAAGCCAGTATTCACAAGTCACCGTCTACTATGGGATGTTGAACGAGCGAATTATTGTTCCTTTTTTCTTGAGAAAAACACTAATGCGCAGAGATTTCTAGAATTTTCAAACACAGAATTGTGGGATGCCATTCACGAGCTGCCAATTAATGAACCATCAAATTTAATTGTCCAGTTAGATGGGTGTTCAGTTCATTACGCCAGAGCTGTGCGGCATTGGATGAAAGAATACTTTCCAAACCGATGGATAGGCCGTTTGTAGAGTGGCCACCCAGATCACCAGACCTTACAGTTTTGGACTTTTTTCTCTGAGACTTATCACACAAAAGGTTTACAAAACCTGCTCAAGAGATAGAAATGGACTTTGTGCAAGAATTCGACAGGCATGTGCAGATATTACCCCTCTAATGAACGTAATCAGAAACATTCGTAAGCGCTACGACAAAAATATCTAAATTCATGGTGGAGTAGTAGAGGCTACTAGAATATAAGTTGAAATTAATTTTTGCACTGAATTGAAATATTTCATTACCCCTCAGTTATCACAATCTTCGCGACGATGGCAGCGGGTGCGTACGTGTGTAATCGTTGCTCCGATAATTTTATCGTGAATTCAAAGTTAGTTATGTGCAAATTTTGTAATCAGAGTTATCATTTTCAATTCGTGAAGTTAAAAGACCTACTGTATAAAACAATAAACGAATTTGCAAACTTATTCTGGTATTGTGATGACTATAGATTGAAAAAAGAATGGCAAACTTACAACGGAAAGCGGAGGAAAATACAATTACAACTGCCGAAATTCTCAGCAGATTGAAAACTATATCAGCAACGGAGAAAAATGGAAATCTATGGTCAAATGCTGTTAAAAAGAAAAAATGCCCACCATTGATAATAAAACCGAAAAATACCAAACAGAAAAGTGCTACTACAATAAATATCGTCACGCAGATAATTAATCTGTCCGATTTATCAGTCGAAGTAAATAAATTAAAATTGAAATGATGGAAATTTTAGAGTTTTTGAATTATTTAGACATGAAACTTGATAACAGTTTTCTCAAGCTAAAGGCTGTGATTATAGGAGATCTGAATATAGACCTCATAAAGAATGACAGTGGTGCTAAAAACTCAATAAAAAGTGTAGAAGCGGCTGGATTCACACAAATTGTGAATAAAACAAACTAGAATTACTGATAAGTCGTCCACACTAATTGATTACATAATTACCAGTAATGATTCGCTAAATATCAAATTGGTAAAAGACCTCTTCTGTGTACTATGTTATCCTCTTCTTTTTACTGAAAAAGGAAATATACCAGGTGAATTAAACACCAGTGTTGTAGTTCCCATGCCCAAGGTTTCCAAACCTAAGGTTCAAGCCGAATTTAGGCCAATTTATTTACTACCTGTATTCGATAAAATCGTTGAAACAATTGTTTGTCAGCAACTAAGGTATTATTTTGAGAGTAATCAGTTGTTATTTTTTGGACAGTCCGGATTTAGGAGCAACCATTCTTATGAATCGGCTCAACAATATGTGTATGCAACCTTGCGTAAGAAAATAAATGAAGATAAAGTGGTTTTAAGCGTGCTCGTAGACTTGCAGCGAGCTTTCGAAACAATTCATCGTTGTATCCTTATAAAATGGTTATATATGGTGTCAGTAACTGTGCATCAGATTGGATAGAGGATTATCTAAGACAGATATCAAATAACTAAAGTAGACAATAGGCTTTCAAGTAAGAGGGATAACAAATAGGGTGTCCCGCAAGGGAGTGTACTGGGTCCTCTACTCTTTGTTGCTTATGTTAATGATATTCATATAGCATTGAAAGAATCATTTGTTAATTCATTTGCGGATGATACTCTTATTTGTGTAGCAGTAAATAATTTTAGGGAAATGTCAAATACCGTTAACAATGAACTAAAAATCTTGTACTCCCCTCAGTTCCTTACAAGTGGATATTGTATAAATGTGCACAGGAGACTTACTTCATTCATATTTTTTTTTTGAAACTTTGTTGTTTTTTTCTATCCTGAGTGATACAAAATTCTTGTTTAAAAGTTGAAAAATTAAGTTATTGAATGTTATATCCGTGATTCGTATTTAGGTAATCTGATAAATTGTGTAGTTTTCCCAAAGTCTATTTTTATTCGCATTTACATGCAGAGAAACTTGTATTAAATAGATATTGTTTTTAGAAAACCATATAAATGATGCAATTCATTATTTTTATATGTACCCCCATGGATCACCCGAGAGACAAACTCAGAGGCAAACAAACAACACTTCTAGGGTGTCACATTTGAGATGTCAAGAAATTTCCCTTGCAATGACTCAAAACAAATATCCACTCAGCTGCCCAGTACTTAGTAATTCAGAAAAGGGAGCTTACTTTATGTCTTATACAAATTCAAAGTTTTCGATAAAGGCAACCAAGTCCTGGTGCCCCCCAGTGAAATCTCTTTGGAGGAAGAAACTGCAACTAAACAGGGTTGCACGTTGAATGGCAAGTTCATTAGTACCTAACATACTAGTTACTGGTCCACTTATACACTAAAAATTATCACTCGACGTTTCAATGAACTGTCTTTGAATTTCTTGTCAAGAAATAAAGGAGCAAACTTTGATATTCATTCTGGAAGTTTCATGTGTATCTAACAAAATTCCATTCGATGCAACTGAAATAGTGATATAAGGGTCGGACGAAAACATAAGAACAGTTTTATTCGAGCATATGAACTCTGAGCACCCTCTACTAAATACTTCTCACAATTCCTCATTCATGTTAATAATAAAATTTTACTCCATGTAATTATATTTCTTCATTTTACCCAGGATGTCACATTCATATTTTATCAAAGCGTGTTATTATCGAGGCGCCTTTTAAATTTGAAAAGATCTTCATCGACTTGGAGATAATTCAGGAAAATTATAATAATATATCCAATGAGAAAGAAAAGGTATTATTATATCTACTCACTTTTAACTGAAAGAATAGTTTCTCTGCTCTGGGAATTCACTCGATTTTCAGCTTCGCATTTGTAAGTACCTTGATCTTGTTGTTCTGTGTGGGAAAAAGTTAATGATGCGTTTTGGTATCCATCTATGTCCCTTACAGTTATTCGTGATTCTGAATATATAATGGGTTCATTATTCTGAAAAATAATATTTGATATATTTTTTTATTCTGATTACCTCATTTCACTTGATGTTTTGCATCGGAATCTGTTTTAATATATGATCCGCTTCAAGGCTAAGCTAGTCCTAAGAACTTTCAATATATCCATCAACTAACTTCCTAAATAACTCAATAACTTGGTACATACGACTTGTAGAAAACATAACTTTTTTCCCGAGAAATCGTCGATGCGAAAAAATTATTAATTATATTAATCTCATCACATCGAAAATGAAAAAATTCTGATTATAATGATAATAACAAAATAGGCTTTATCATTTCACTTATGTTTTAGGATTATATTAATTTCTTATTACATATATTCGAGTATGTGCACCATCTTCAATTTTCAAGCAATAATGAAATATAATAATGACATAATATGTGGCATAGGTTGGAGTCTACTTGCTCTTTGCAAATAAAAGTAGTTAGATGGTGGTGAGAAAAAGGAGGATTTTTTACAATTTTATATTTATCCACTATAAACAAACAAAATCTATACCAAAAGATTATACGAATATAAACTATATTACATGAAATGACATATGTCATACATAAAAACCTTCAGTTTTTTATATTGTGTTTTGTTGCGTCATTTTTTTCTCGAAAACCAGCAGTACTTCCTACATATCTGAAAAAATTTAATTTTTGTCCAACAGATTTCAGTGTTTAAGTCTAAAACCAAGATGTTTCGACAAGTCCAGGTTACGTATTATACAACCCAATTTGCTGTTATACCGGGTGTTGAAAAAGTCCCGGTACGGCGGGTTATTTTTTAAGAGAAAATTTTTTCGGGAAATTGAAATATGGAACTCGGAAGGAAATTTCCCTGGGAATCGATTGGCGCTATCAGTTTCGAGTCATGAGGTCCCCCTGGGGCCCTGCGAGACCCCACTTGAAATTTTTAAATAGCAACCCCTCTTTTTTATTCGATATTCGGATTCCTCGGAAAATTTTGACTCGGGACTTTTTCAACACCCGGTATATCAGTGGTATAGGTTAAAATTTTATTGTTATAACTGTTCTTTTCATGAAATTCTTATAACAAATCAAGATGACAGGAGAATATGCTGTCCAGCTTCAGAGGCGCAATCAGTACCGGATATCCTGTCTATGATGAACTGACGCATGCTCAGTAATTTGCACGCTGAATTTTGTCTTTAATCTCTCCTTTTTTTAAGTAGTACAAAATTGCAAGTTACGTTCTTATATAACGAGTAGGTTCTCTTTACACTAGAAGGATATCAAATGAAATAAAATTTTGCTTGCCATACATTCACTACACCAAAAGTATATGACAGTTCACATAAGAAACACGAGAACATTGACTTCAATCTTGATATTGGCTTATATGGTAGTCCTGAATGAAAAACTGGCATGTGACTTCAAAATGAATCATCCGCGCATATTACATAACTTATACATTGGTTTTTTTAAACACAACAACTACAATTTGCGATTATACAAAACCTTAATACTGGAGTAGGTATACTATATACAAGATATGACAAATTTAACCATAAAAAAAAGAAAACTGCCTAAGATTTTTTGAAAAATTCTACATTTTCAAGGCTACAGTTAAGCACAAATTGTCGCAATGAACACATGAAATGAACGAAAAGCAGAACCTTGAGAATAAAACGGGATGGTCATTTTAGAAATGAAAGAAATGGATTCTCAATGTTAGGAAAACTATGTTGATCTGTGATCTACTTAACTAATTTAGAGGACGAACGAGCAAATGAGGCCTCTCTCAGACTGCAAATCCGAACTCATCCGAAGCATATTTTAGAACTAAAGACGAGAGAAAAAATTGAATCTGCAGTACGTACTCACTTACTCTTCTTATGAAAATAATCTTAGAAGAGACCTAGATGATAAAATTAAGAGTACAAAAACTAGAGAATAAACACTGAGAAAAAAAACGAAAATAAAATTGAGAATTGCAAAACAAAATTTTATGCTGCCACTCATTCATACCGAAAACATGATTATGACTGTACCTGTAAAATTGAGTGGAAATCTGAGTCATTTACTATCCTTAATTCAACAAAAATAAGCGATTACCTAAAAATTACAAAACGAGTTGACTATATAAAACTAATTTATAAATTTTGATATCGGAGTAAAAGTTATTACATGTATATTAAGTTCAATTTTATTTCTATCATAAGGAATATCTGAGATCTCTGAAAAATATATTTTATAGAGACAAATGCCCTGTTAAAATGTCTTTGCAAACGTAATTCTATATCTATGATACATATTTCTAATAAAAAGATTCAATAATTGCTTCTTACCTTATACCAAGTTACTTTGGGTTTAGGTAATCCATCAAACTCGCATATCAATTCAAGTTTCTCTAAAACATTTATTTCAGTAGTATCATTCATATTAGTCTTTATTAAATTTGGAGACAGTGGCTTAGAAACTAGAAGCTCCACTTTCCTCGTTTTCACTTCGTCTCTCTTTTTTCCTTTCGAGACATTGTAAACTCTGCATGTATAGAAACCCTTGTCACTATCCACTATTTGTTTTATAGTTAGATCAGCTCTGTCACTGAACTCAGTAGATTTTTGCTCGATTCGATATTCTGAAATGTGACTCATTATAATTTTTAACAAATAGATGAATATTCTCGATGAAGACTTATAAATGTGGAAGCATATAAATAGAAATTATTCATTGTAATTTTTGATTTTGACATGCTTAGTATAACGAAGTTACTAAATAAATTTCCTTTTCAATTTCGATGACAACTAAATATTGAAATTCAGGTCAATAATTTTCCCAAATATTGGTTAGAGTATTAAGTGAATATGCCACACTAGGAGCCATGTACATTCTGGACTGAATTCCGAAGTTAACGAAAATTTGAGGGAATTATTTGACGATGATAGAGGGTGTCTTTTCTGAGATTTTGAACACGAGGATCCAGAAATTTTTACTACACTGAGAAACTATTAGTTACTACCTAAAAACACACCAGTGAATGAAAAAATGAGTGTTAACAGCATAACTTCTTGACCAACGAGATACAAGAATATTTCGGAATTTCCAGTGTCATGCATATTGTGGAAAGGTAGAAAGCGACGAACTTTGCTTTCAAGTATGTAACTTAATAGGTATTTTTTTAATTCTCTCATAAAAGTAAAGCTCAAGATGCCATAAACTCTTGCACAAAATCAGATCCTTTTTACCTAAGCGATTGCATGTGCAGGTTAGGTAGCATAAAGGTCATACACTACCTGGAGTTAACCAAGTGCAATCTTCCCATGGTAGTAAAAAGCCCCTCGCAAAAGCAGTGCAACAACAAAAAATTAGTTGTTAAACATTTGTACAAAATCTGAGGTGAAGCGAATCAGTTTAGAAGCCTATAGCAGGGAACATACGGCTAGACGAACAGAAAATTTTTTCAGAAACTCTGCAGCTCGTCTCGAAAACGCAGGAAGTCTTCTACTATGAAGAAAATCTGATCAAATATAGATTTTGGATAATAATAAAAAGAAGATAGAGTAGATATGAAAAACCTGGAGAAACTAGAACAAGTGGGTGATGTAAGTGAGAAATTTACTTGTTTTCATATTAAAAAACACTCATTATGCACATCTTGAAGGTACTTCAAACGAGTAGAGAGGGGGAATTGAAAAAAGGGATTGAGGAGGGAGATGAGGAGTTATGCACAATATGTGTAGAAAGACCTACCTAGATTTATGTAGAAATATAATTTTACTAAAAAAAACAGTATTTTTTATATTTTGAGAAATTTTACTTTTTTCTGACAGCACTTATGTTGGTTATCATTGAGTCAAAATGAAATTTTCAGTAAATCTCAATAATTATATATCAACGTATATCGAATTTTTTTTGTTCACATTCCCAAACGAATATTGAAATTGTTTCAACTAGTTACTATGAAATAGTTTATTCAATTTACTGAATGATACCATACAATAAACGAAATGTGGATTGAAGGCAAGTTGAAGCAACTTTTGAGGATATTCATTTCTATATGTCATTGAGTAATTTCGAAAAAAATCTTCTTCTTCATATATTTTGTATTACTCGACCCTACTAATTAGTTTTCTATATTTGAGTTAAAATCATTCTTGTTCAACCCTTTTGTAATACATTTGCATTAAATTGAACTATGAATTTCTCTTTAGAATATTCTATTCAAAGTACTCTCCGTACAAAAGGAGGAACATTCTATTGAATTAAATCTTATGTATTATATATATGTACGTGTGTGAGTGTAGATGAGGAAGATAGTATTCTCTGTTTCTCGATGCATGCCACAGGGTGTCCCGTAAATAACACGCCAGAGTGACAGTGGGAGTAGATTGGCTTCAGGTTGATCAGATAACATCAACATGACCTCAGTAAAAGTTTACTGGGTTTCGAGATATTGCCACTCTTATGTTTTTTTCAAAAAACTATACTTTTTGGTCACTTTCTCGCCTGTTTTGAATATAAGCCAGTTCTAACTCATAGTTTTTTTTTGTGCTATCATCAATATATGGCTGAGATAATCGACCTATCATTTCATTAAAAACTAGCTCGCTAACCTCAAGAAAAAATCAAGTTGTTTCAATTCAATTTGAATCCGAGAACCTTGAGTAAAGTTTGACTATTTACTGTGAAAATATATTGTACAAGACAGAATCAGCAAATGATCTCAAAATCTAGCCTAATTAATGCTCTTTCAAAAACGGTATAACATTTGTGGTTTTTTTCTTCCAAAAGTCTAAAAATTCCATTTTTGTCATTGAAGTAATGCCACTTGCGAAATACACTACGCAGCAAATTTAACGCATAGCTTAAATATTTCCTAAGTTTTAACTGTGAATATTTTCTCAGACGGTGATCCGATTTGAATGAATTTTTCACCGAATTGTAGCTCTGTTCTTAGAAAAAATGCAATAAGTTATAAGATGATCAAAAAAAATTAATAAACTTATTGTACAGGGTATTTGAATAGCGACTGAGTCTTGATAATGAGTTCATAACTCGAAACATGTCGACTTTTCGTTACTGCTAAATACAGTATCTAAATATTTGTTATATTGTGAAACATAAGCCAAGTGTTTTTTATTCTAAAGTTTATACTTTATTCCTAATAAATAGGTTTCTCCGTTATATCGAATACAAGAAATAAATAAATGACAAGTTGTGTAGAAAGGGTAGATAGAAGAATGGTTACAAATAAGTAAAGTAGAAAAAAACCCATTGTCAACTAGTAGTCAGATGAAGGTCCTTGTAGTATGGAGAGACATACAAAACCAAATAAACTCAGTTTCTACTTGTAAAGAAATTTTGTATACACAGCCTTCTTCGCAAATTAACAAAAAAGTATTAAAAAATTTCGTTTGAGAAGTGTGAGCGGTTATGAAAACATGAATATCTTTCGAGTGGCTCAAGATGAACAGACGATTGAAAAAACAAATTACTCAGAGGACATGCAGTTATGACACCGTCTATTCTTTTCCTGCCTAAGCTACTCGATATTGCCCGCAGAAGGATGCAAACTTGGACGAAGAAACCATGTCGCTATTCAACTACCCTGTACAATAAGTTTATTCACTTTTTTTGATCACTTTATAACTATTGCATTTTCTCTAAGAACGAAGTTACAATTTGGTGAAAAATTCATTCAAATCGGATCACCGTCTGAGGAAATATTCACAGTCAAAACTTAGGAAATATTTAAGCTATACGCTAAATTTTCGGCGTAGTGTATTTCGCAGGTAGCATGAATTTTATGACAAAAATTGGACTTTTTAGAGTTTTGAAAGAAAAAACCACAAATGTTATACCGTTTTTGAAAGAGAATTAATTAGGCTAGTTTTAAAGAGCATTAATTAGGCTAGTTTTTGAAATCATTTGCTGATTCTAAATAATCAAACGAAGGTTTTCGGATTAAAATTGAATTGAAACAACTTGATTTTTTTTTGAGGTTAGCAAGCTAGTTTTTAATGAAATGATAGGTCGATTGTCTCAACCATATAATGATGATAGCACAAGAAAGAAAAACCATGAGTTAGGACTTATCTATATTCAAAATAGGCGAGAAAATGACCAAAAAGTATAGATTTGTAAAAAAACATAGGAGTGGCAATATCTCGAAAACCAGAAAACTTTTACTGAGGTCATGTTGTTGTTATCTGATTGACCTGAAGCCAATCTACCTCCAGTGTCACTCTGGCGTGTTATTTATGGGACACCCGTATATATATATATATATATATATATATATATATATTATATATATATATATATATTATATATATATATATATATATACTGTATATATATAGTATATATATATATATATATATATATATATTATATATATATATTATATCTGTATATATATATATTTATAAATATATAAATATATATATATATATATAAATATATATATATATATATATATATATATATATATATATATATATATATATATATATACATATTTAAGATATTACAATATTTGCGTATGCATTCAATGAAATAAAAGTAGTTTTTTTCTTGAGCTCTAGGTTTATGAAATTTATATTTTTCTTCTTGTAGGAGTAGCCATAAAAAGGTCCATTAAAGTGAGAAAAACAATGAAAAGATTGCTACGCAAATATTCCTTATTGCCTCTTATAATATCTGTTTTTATTATAGATTTGAGATTGTGGTCCACAAGGTTTGAAAAAATTGAAAAATAATGTATTTTTGAAACTTGAACTACTTAATTACGTACCAGCTGAGTTGTGTGCAGAATTCCATGTACCAATTGTGACACAATATATTTAGGGTAGAATTTAATCACCCTCTGATAGATTGATAGACCACAGAAGTAGCTACAATTTGCAAAACTGAACTTGTGCTTTTTTTAAACGTGGAATGGATGATGGAGGTTGTTTCTGGAGATGGTCAGAATGTTATAGCATGACAACGCAATTAACTCCAAAATAGATATTGATAATTTAAGTACAACATACTCTCTCTGATGCAATGATAATTATAAAAAGCAGAAGACTTCTGTTTTCTCATAGGCTGAAACATTCAAATTGAAAACAATTCACCTCCCAATTTTTTGTGTTTGTAATGTTTTGTATTTATATAGTTACTTAAAACAGGTTGATATCAAGATTTATGTGTAGGTATGGTGTGTTGCTGACTATTCTCCAGTCAAACGGGAAAAATGGGAGGATTTGATTTTGACAGTTTCAGTTAGGCAAAACGTCTATAAACAGTACGTTGACACTGAAGCACATCATCGTCCATTTCATTAAAAAGGTGTGTAATTTTCAGATGTGAATATTTGTAGTTTTTGACCTGAATTATTTCTTAGCGTTTGCCAGTGGACCATGCTCCTTTTGTCCTTATTTTAATATGTTCGACAATATTATTTCCAACTGTGTACAAATCCCCAATTTGCAAGTTTCTGCACTAACCTTTTCGTTGTCTTTTCACTTAACCTGACTTTTTTACAGCTGCTCCTAAGAAGGAATATGAAGATTTCCGAAAGCTAGAGTTTAACAAAACGAGTGTCGACTGCTTACAATATACACATATATATATATATATATATATATATATATATATATATATATATATATATATATATATATATATATATATATATATATATATGTATATATTTATATATAGATATATATCTATATATTTATATATTTATATATATATAAATATATATATATATAATATATATATATATATATATATATATATATATATATATATATATATATATATATATATATATATATATATTAATATATATATATATATATATATATATATATATATATATATATATATATATATATATATAGGTATATTATATATATATTATATATATATATATATTATATATATATATATATATATATATATATATATATATATATATATATATATATATATATATATATATATATATATATATATATATATATATATATATATATATATATATCAGTGGCGGCTCGTGAGGTTTTGGTTTGAGGAGGCTACAAGAGGTGTTAAAAAATATACCATAGGCGAAACTTTTTAGGATTTCAAGGTCAACCGCCTTATAATTTAAAGAAAATCAAAGTAAAACAAGCACCCTGAGCTATTAATTTGTTTTCACTTTCGAGTGTCTTCCTTGAGACCGACAACTCCTATTTACAATATTCACAAAAACTCTTCCCAGCCAATTAATCAATTCATCTAATTTTTTTTTCTTTCACAAAATAGGTACCTACCTACCTACTTAACGAATTTGTTAACAGCTGGTGAGAGCAAATAAAAAGTTATTATATATTTTTGAAGATCAGCGGGATTCTGCGATCTTTAACGTTAGCAAAATGATTTATAATATCCTCATAAAATTTTTTGTCTTTCGCCAAAAGTTTTACCAATTCCTTCTCAATAGACAACAAACTAATATTTTTCAAACGATCCTGGCTGATTGAATTTCGTAAATAAGTTTTAATTCTCTTAAGAGTGGAAAACGAGCGCTCTACGGAAGCCGATGTCACCGGGATAGAAACAATTAGACAGAGTTTATAAACTTGGGGTAAATCTTGATTCAAATCATTATCAAAAAAGGATTTAATAGTCCTCTCATGATTTTCATTTTGCCCCAAAATTTCATTGTCATTATAAACAACACACAGTTCACTTTTTATGGCCACCTTATCAAAAAAAGTGTATTTTTGACATAAATTTTCCGAAAGGTTATCTGGAAAATTAGCCGAAAATCCGGTAAACAAATTTTTACTGAGTAAGTCCAAGAAATGCAGTTCTTTCAAATCAGAGAACCTTATTTCTATTTGACCCCTAATAGTATCCAAAATTTCATAAAATATTTGCTTATAGTGAAGCTCCATATCTGCGTAACTGAATTTCTTTCAATTTGGGCTAAATTGAGTCGTATCATCAGTAGTTTGAAATACAGAAAATAGTTTTTTAAAATAAACTTCTGCACGAAATTCTGAAATTTTTTCCAAAAGAAACTTGAGCCGATTTTGTGAGTAAATTACATCTGAAAACCGGTGCTGTAAGATTTGAAAAACTATTTCTGTTTGTTCAAAAATTAATTTAAAGATATTTTAAAAATATATAAATTCCTTATCTTGTAAGTAAGATATTAATCCGCGTGCTGTATTTAAAGTTACTTTATCGGTGAAAAATTCCTCACTTGCAACTTGGTATAGAAATAAATCCTAAAATCCTAAGCGGCCCCAAACAGAGACATTTTCACTAGTAAAAAGTAAACACTGCCAACAAAATAATTTATTTTTTACCTGTGATCCGGTTAGGCAAGGATGTCTCTCATAATTCCTTGTATTAAAACCGCGGTTTTTTTGTCTGTTACGCTGCACCAAATTGTTTAATTCAGGGGTAGGTCGCAATGTTTTTATCAAAACTTTATCCTCATAACTTAGTGCACTAAAGTTATGGGATAACAAATATTCCACTAAGTCACCATTGAAATTTTTGAAATTAACTTCAGTAACCAAACTCATTTTAAAACAATACGCGAGCAATATAAGTAAACACGCTGCCATTAGTAACTACGATCACACTACGATTCAATGCTTTCCAACGAATTCACTCGATGTCACGCGAAATTCTATAGTTGTGATTGGTCGACATTGTATGAGACTCAGGCTGCATCCGTGTTGCCATTTACATGTGTTTTGCTTTTCTATTGCAATGAAGTATTCATTCGGAGTATTTGCACCGTTTTTTGCTTTTCTGTGGCAGGCATAATGAACGTTGAGAATATACCTTTCCATGCCTCCGCAGCGTTGCCACAAATCTTGAAATGAATGAAATGCAGTTAATGTAAATACCTTCTATCTTAATTAATAAAGTATATTATATAATGTAGGTTGAAAGGAAGGTAGGTGCATAAAATAATTTGATTTTGATTAATATGAATATGCTGAATGCTGACTATTCAATATAATATATTAGTGATACACGGAATATTATTGAGGAGGCTTAGCCTCCTTAGCCTTCTTCGACTAGCCGCCCCTGATATATATATATATATATATATATATATATATATATATATATATATATATATTATATATATATATATATATACTAATATATATATATATACATGGAAAGTGATCATACATATTTACAAGTATTGTTGGATGGAGTTTTAACTTCAGTATTTAGTTTCATCTGAAAAAATTATTCAAATGAATCGTTAGAAATAAATTTCTGACCCTCCTCTGTATTACCAACATAGTTTCCAGGAAAATTCAATCAATCAAAAGTACAAAATAATTCTTTTGTTTGATTGCGACTTTATCTGTGCAAAAAAATATTCTCAAAAATTTCTGGGCATATACGCACTGTTATTGGAAGAGATAATTGTAGAGGAATGACTCCATTCGAGTTTCTGTTGGAAATTTCCAATGAATGCTCTGCAGGATAACGTAAACAATTCTCCTTCAGCAACTCGTATCTTATCTGTCTCATTATATGATACATTTTCATTGAGCACAACAATGCCAAACCCATTTTTGATATCTGTAAAAAAAATTGTGTTTTGATTTACCTACATGAGATAAGAATAATTTTCATCACAATGCTGTTCATTCTGATACACTGAAATTATAGTGATTATCTACTAGATCAGCTGTTTTCTCATTATGATAGCGCAAATAGTTTCATGAGCTGCTTTGATTGGTCGATAGCGTTGCGGATTCTCTGTCCATTTATATTCAACTTTCGCCTAGACGCCCGCAGGAATTTTTGCAGAGGGAGCGAGATGGCCAGAGGTTTAGAAGGTCTGAAATACCTCTCGAAATAAAGAGGGTTTTTTTTTAAATCAAGATCTATTACATAGTATATGAATTATATACAATTATTAATATGCTGCTTCTAATTATATTTGGTATAACACGAGTTACATATCGGGAAATGTTCTTTTATAAACTATTTTATTTCATTCTCATTTTCATATCGATCCACTTTTGCAGGAGGAGCGGCATACTCACACCTTACGCTCTCCTGTGATGGCCATTGAGCTTTCGCGTTCTTAATGTTTCTATGTTCGTGTCTGAAATTCTTTGCCAACACGTTGACGAGGTAGAGTCATCTCTGTCATTCAGATTTGCAATGAAAATACTTCTGTACTTTTCTGTAGATCGATAATAATTGTTAAGCGACACAATAGTACGATCGAAGCATCATGAAAAGGGTCGGTTTGGTACGGCAGGGAGGTTCAGCTTCACGAGTATCGTATATTACGAATGTGTTATGAGGGTAGATTGGGAACGACTGAAACAATTTCGCATATATCGCCTTTAGTATTTTCACCTATAAGCCTAGCGATGATGAGCATTTATTAAATGAAAAGACTTGTTTCTATCCATCTATGGACAGAGCCATTTCAGTAGCCAGTGATTTGATTTATTCCAACCGTCTTCATACCAGAGGTGGTTGGAACAATGGATTGTGTCAGTTCAAACACATTTAATTAATACAGAATGAAATATTTTTACATGTTTCATTCGTTATTTGTTATAATTCGAAGAATAATAATGGCATCGTTCGACCATAATAATCAGGTTTCAATATTTTAGTACTGTTCACGATATTTTTAATTGGCCTTTTACATCTGAGACATATGGCTATCTAACATTGATACATATTACTCATAATAAAGAGAAACAACCGAGGCTAACAGTGTGTGTTCTTGAACGAAAAGAACTGAGCGGAAATTAACAAATAAGACGAAACATTTCTTCAATATTTTATAGTCATAAATAAATGTAAGTCTAGTTTTCGATCATTCTAAGTGACAATTTCAGAGAACATAGATAAGATCAACTTTAGTGCAAGAGGCCCACAGCTTATTAGTGGTGTATTATATCTATGCATATCTACGTTTTTCTGGTTCTGCTCCCTGAATAAGGTAACAAACAAATACGAAAGTAGTGCTCCTCTACTGTGACGATGATTTCAGTCGTGTATCACTTTTTTTAACCTCTGGTGGTATATCTTTTCTTTTTTACTCTATATAAGATTTGTGACTTCTCAATCTTACTTCGGGCTTTTATTTAATCTCTTCTCTCTCTATAAGATCGGTGAGAATCAATTAGTTTATGATTTCTTACCCTCCGTTAGATATTCTAGGAGAAGTTTTCGGTGATAGTCGTATTACTGCCAATGTGAATATAACGCAACACTAGGAGATACTGGTTGAACATTTATAATAATAATAATAATAATAATAATAATAACTTTATTAATCCTTTTAGACATTACAGAGCATGTATAGGACAAGTCGAGAGAAAGACAAAAAAAATTAAAAGTTACAATGTATCTTGAAAATAATCTGTAACGCTATAATAAGACTTATACAATAATATTTCCTTAACTAACTTCTTATATTTACTTGAATTTGCCGATTTAACATGACTAGGAAGATGATTGTATAATTTAATAGATTGATAAATGGGAGACAGTTCGAATTTAGCAGTTTTATGCTTTGGGAACGCTAGTATTTCATCATTTCTAGTTCTATAGTCATGAAAACTAGATAATTTCAACAAGTTATTTTTGTTCTCTTTCGCATAAAGCAAACCTCTGAAAATAAAGATAGAGGCAAGTGTCAATATCCCATGTTCGCGAAATATGGGCCTACAAGAAGACCGGGGAGCAATATTGAAAATCATGCGCACAATCCTCTTTTGCAGAATGAAAACTCTACCTGCATCTGAGGAGTTTCCCCACAACAAAATATTATATGATAGGTGGCTGAAGACCAAACTATAATAGATGTTCAACAATGAATCCAGAGGAAGAGTTCTTTTAACTCTACTAATTGCGTAGTATGACCTGTTAAGTTGTTTACAAATAGCATCGACATGGGTAATCCACTTCAAGTTGCGGTCTATATGAACTCCAAGAAATTTTGCACTATCCTTAGATGTAATGATGTTATCTGAATAGTGAACGGTCAACCTTCTACTACTAACGTTACTCATTGAAAAATGAACACATTCTGTCTTACCGATGTTAATTATCAGAGCATTTTCTTGACACCACTGAATAAAGCTCCGTACCAGAATCATGCACAACTCTTGAAGCTCCTCAAAGCTTTGCGCCTTTATCGAAACTGAGGTATCATCAGCAAACAACGTTATCAAACATTTACCCATAGATACAGAAAGAAGTTGGGACACATTATCCACCTTCGCTATCAAATTCGAGGGAAGATCGTTGATGAACAGTAAAAATAAGAGCGGGCCGAGAACGGAACCTTGAGGCACACCTAAATTGACATCATGCTCAGTAGAAAATGAATTTTGGATTCTGACGGACATTGTTCAATCCTGAAGATAACTCAAGAGCCAGTCCAAGAATACTCCCCTGAAACCCAGATTATAACATTTATTTATAATAAATTTGAGTGACAGACTGTCAAATGCTCGCGATAGATCGAAGAAGACTCCTGCAACAAAAAAGCCGTCATCCAGACTCTCGTAGACATACTCAATGAAATGTATAGCTCCAGTTGAAGTTGAGCGACCCGACCTGAACCCATGTTGGGCCCCAGCAAGTATTTGAAACTTGTCTAAATATTTCATAATTCTATCGAACACAATCCTTTCGAAAACCTTTGAAAAAATGCTAAGGATGGAAATAGGTCTGTAGTTAGCAATATCTTCAACGTCATTTTTTTTGTGAATAGGGATTACAATAGACTTTTTGAGAACATGGGGAAATACTCCCGTGCTTATTGACTGATTGATTAAGTGAGCGAAATGTGGACTAATATCGATACATATCATCTTCAATATTTTTTGCTGAAATGCAATCACTACCTGCGCATTTTTTTTATTGTTGAGTGCCTTTACGATCTCGACCACCTCGAACTTTGAGACTGGATAGAAGAAAAAATTCGAATTCAACATGCAAGATGTAGTGCCATATGCTAGACAAATGAGTTATTAATATAGCTGTTAATGCCAGTTTCAGCCACAGTGGAAAATAATCAGCAAAAATCTTCTGATAGCTCACTAGTCTCGCTATAAGAAACATCATCGACAACAAGCTTCATAGACTGCTGCTTTCCGCCTTTCTGACCAGTAAATTCTCTTACCAGCCACCAAACTATTTTGTTTTTATTTTCCGATTGATTAATAAGTTCGCGGTGAAAATTGAATCTACTAATTCTAATTAAGGAATTGTACGAAATTTTGGCTTTCTTGTATAAGTCAAAGGTATGTTGACATTTCAAATTGACATACAACCAATACAAATTCTTCAGGTCATGTTTTGCCCTGATGATTTCAGGGGTTACCCACTTTTTTTTCTGGTCAGTGCTATTAGTAATCTTTTTTAATGGACAACAAGTTTCGAATGTATTATGAATTATGTCAACGAATGATTTGAAACATTCATCAACATGTTTATGCCTATAGATTTCTTTAAAATCACAATTTTTAATTTCAAAAATAAAGTCACTTACATTATTCTGGCTGAGATTCCTGATTACTTTCGGAATACAACGGGGGTAGACATTGAAGATTCCTATAAAATATGATCAATATTCCTATAAAGTATGATCAATATGCTTCAATATCTGGTTGTTATAATCTTCGAAAATATCATCTTCATTCTTAGAATAGAGGAATTATTGGTAGCCTGTTGTTGCACCACTGTCTCTACTGGAGGCTCATTAATTAAGATAGAAGGCAATTGTAGCGGCATTTTTACTTCAGGTGAAATATTTAGTATGAGAACAACCTCTGCCTCTGTTCTATTAAGCCAATTAGTTAAAGATGCAGAATAAAAATCGGGCGCCTTAACTAGATGCTGATTATATGGGTTATGCGAAAGCCGGCCTTAATGTTCTTTGATGAAAGAGCGAGCGATATAGCAGACGATATAATTCATGGAATGTGACAAATTAATATTGCCTTTCCTGGATGGCTTCGCAGTCGCTTATTGCAGATCAAATTTACAGCTTTACAAAGTAGGTGGGAGCAATGGGTGAGAAAATAAAGACACAGCTTTCGTCTTTGCAAGAGCCCAATGCGTTATTGTGAATATAAAAGAAGCACTTATCGAGCACAAATAACACTTTATGCAAAGGAGATGCATACATAATTTATCCTCTATGCAGATACTATGGGCTCATCCCTATTGTAGTGGTCTCTAGGTAACCACTATCAGAAGAATGAAGAAATTTCATTTCGAGTCAAAGCAATGTAAACGAATTTTTCAATGCTTTCCATAGTATATACATTAACTACTTCATTCTTCACTTTCCTCTGAAAAAATTTCATATTAGGAAAAAGAAGCAGTGCGTTAACAAGGATTATCTAGTATTCATTTGAAGAATCTTTTTGAGTTGTCTAGGGTTTTTCCGGAACTCAGGGACACATACAAAAAATATGAGCAGCAACATTCACTACTGATTAGGGACACTAAAAGATCATTTTATCAGAATGGAATGGGGATGTCGGATAATGCGACAAAACATTCATGGGGTATTGTTAATAAAATTTCTAATAAAAATTAATACTCCAGAAATATAAAAATCAAAAATGGTAATTGCACTATTTCGAATCCTGGAAAGGTTGCCGAGTTATTTAACGTTTTTTTCATCGACCTGATTAGTGAAATAGTGAATGGTATACCAAAAATTCCTTATCAAGACAAAATTCGATACCATGAGCAATCAATGTTTTTATTTCTTTTTACTGAGGAAGAATTCTGTTCATTGACTAATGATGTCAATAATATAAATGAACCAAAACTGTCAAATGCATAATATTGCAGATCTGCAACATTGACATTTTGTCATATAACACCAAAAAACATAATATTTTTTTATCAAAAATGTGAAAGTTTTGTTCTACGTACCTCAGTTTATGCAACACTATTTTTCAAATGATTTTGATCACCAGAAAAACTGTAAAACAACTTATGCACTTTGTCATACACTAATAGATCAGCGAATGACAGATTCTCACAAGTAACCTAACTAAAACACCACTTTGTGCCATATTACAAGGAGAGATGGCGCTACTATTCAATAGATCAGTATATTGCAACACTACAACATCGTACGTTTGGGATTCAATTGAATCTATCTATAATTTCTTACTAACTAAACGGTATGTTGCAGTTCTGCAACTGTGTGCATTTAAGGGTTAAAGCAAGCTTTGATTATAGATGTGAGCCCTTGGTACATTTAGTTAGTAATTCATTTTCACAAGCAGCTTTTTCGGATGTGCTGAAAGTGAGCAAAATTATTCCTCTATTTGAAAAAAGGTGATTTCGAGCAATTAGTTAATTATAGACCTGTTGCGTTGTCTGTCACTTTCTCCAAAGTATTTGAGTATTGTTTGCTAGAAAGATTGTTAAGTTTTCTAGATAAGTTCAAAATTCTAAGCAAGAACCAATTTGGGTTTAGACATAATCATAGTACTATTGATGATGTCTTCGCTATCTTGGGTGGTGTGGTTGATAATGTTGAGTCGGGTGGATGCCCTGCTGGGATCTTTTGTGATTTGAGTAAGGCGTTTTACTGTGGGATAACTACATTCTCTAAGACAAGCTACGAGAATATGGGATCAGAGAAAATCCACTCGAGTAGATAGCTAGCTTTTTGCAGGGAAGGAGTCAGTTTGGTGCAATATTATATTCTGAGGGCAACTTACAAAAAGAGAATCATTCGGATCTTCTTAATAATTATGTTGGAGTTCCACAGAGATCAATACTAGGCCCTGCGTTATTTATTTCATACATCAACGATCTAGTCATGGATTGGGGGGACGGCATATATTTATACGCGGATGACCCAACTCTGGTAGTTTTGAGCACAAGAGAGGATGCTCTGAGGAGAGATATTCAAATTAATTTAGACAAATTACAACATTGGTTTAGGAGCCTGCTTCATGTCAATGAATCCAAAACGTCGTATACCGTATTTCATAATTTTGATAAAAATATCTTGTATATTAATGTTGTGTTGATTAACACTGCTTTGAAAATCACAGATAATGTAAGATTTTTGGGAATTGAGGTAAAAGAATTTCCTACATGGAAAGCACATTGCCATACCATGTGTTCTCAATTGAATTCTGCTCGTTTTCTACTCCGAAATCTGAGACATTTTGACCTCCGATCAGCTCATGTCTGTTTATTAAGCGGAGGCGCACTCAAAAGTTTCTTATGGTAATGTTTTCTGGGGCTCATCGTCATGAGAATGGTTAGTGCGCCTTATAATACTTCCTGTAGGCCTTTGTTTATTTCTTTCACTCTGTATTTTCGAACAGGCTACCTAAATATATAAAATGCGGAAGCAGCTTTTGAGGCGTGGCGACCGGCACCATTATGATACCCGTGCCAATAACGTTCTTGTGTTACCTAATTTCAAGTTCAGAATAGGTCGAAAATTTCCATTATATTTGAGGTTGGAAGTTTTCAATAGTTTGGACTATAGTATTTTAAATGTCCAATCTATTTCCATTTTTATGGCTAAGTTGAAAGAGTTTCTGTTTGTGAATGTTCTTAATGTTTCCGGATTAATTGTTAAAATTTCGTGTTTAAAGTTCTTTGCCAACACGTTGTTGACGTAAAGTCATCTCTGTTATTCAGATTTGCATTGAAGATACTTCCTCTGTTGTTCTAAGAACAGTTCCTTTCATTTGTTTTTCTTCGAAACGTTCTGATAAAAAGCGTTGTTCGAAATATATTCAAATGTTAAGGCAAACTAACTAAAGTAAGTTTTTCATTTAATAAATGTGTAAATTGTTATAATTAGCCATTTTTTCAATATGTTTATTAATTTACACCATGTATCGACCCGATAAATCCAAAACTTTTCAATTTTTTTTCTAGAGAATTTTAGCTTTTGGTTTCTGTACTGACAAACAACAAAAATTCAGTCAATTTAAGGTTTAGGTATCGCTGATTTAGTGTTAAGAAAATTACCGCCAAATCAGTAAAAAATAGACATACTACCCGAAAGGAAATTAAAGATTCTATTCAATATGAGAAATGTTTTTATCTTATCATGAATATTCAATTTGTTAGAATATTTTATAAAAAAAAAATTCAACTGAACGTCTTTTTAATAATTGAAGTGGTGTTCCTATTAAGCTCACTATGGAAAAATCTACCCATATTGTATTTATGTATTTAAAATATTAATGGGTTCTACGAATAAAAGTTGTTATTATTTCGGACTCCATGGGGATTTCTAAATTAGCATTCCTGTTCATTTTTCTGAAAGAAAACTCTATTTGTATGATTTCTGAATAGTTGAGTCTAGAGATTTCGAAACGATATTCTTCCAAATCTATTACGACTCCTACGAACTCCTTGTCAATAGTTGATTCATGAATCATTATTCTGGATAAACACGAATGCTCTATGAAAATACAATTATATACCGTTATCGAATATAAATATTATATATAACTGTCATCCCAAATAAACAAAAGAAAATAAACATGTCAAAAACACATAATTCTTAAACCAACCTCTTGAATTTATTATTTCATTTATCGCTATCATCAAGAAATCTATTCAACTACAGACGAAAACTGATATTTGATATACAGTAAAAACAAAATTACTGACTGATAATTTGATTTGTTTGTTTGATTAATTAATTACTCAAATTGGTGAAATGAACTTTACGAGTCAAATCAGAATCGCATAGTTTTGAAATGCAAATTATTACCGCATAATAGTTGCACATAATATGTGCAATATTATTTTTCGAAGAAGCTGATCATATCAAAAAATTTAAACGAAAACATATTTTTGTTTATGTAATTACAAAAACTATGAGGGATTCTTATAACTAGCATAATGGAGGCCTCGGTAGACCAGCGATAAGGTGTACCGCCTTGTACCCTTTGTAAACCGATGATTGTGGGTTCGAGTCCCACCTTGCTCTTGGGTGTTGTGTATGTTCGGAATTTAGTGGTTATATATGATTAAAAATTGTTCGGTAATGTACATAGTTCACAAGCCCATTGGCCGTTCGGAACCGTCGTTAAACTGTTGATCCCTCGAGTTAAAAAAAAAACTAGCATAATGAGAAAAACTTTACCACTGTTATTTATCTTGACTAAAGTATTTTTCTGATTTCAGTATGTCAATAGGATATAAAAAGCATTTCGATAGTTGATTATATTGAGTTAACGTCTCTACTGAATTATTTTATACAATATCAGAGATAAATAGAATAATATTCACCTGAAACATAGATTGCAGCCACATCTTTGTCATGACCTATCGAATTATCAGCTGAACATGTTATTCTTCCAGATTTCTTGAACATAACTTTGATTTGTAAGAACAATTCCAATTCGACTTTGTAGGAGCTGATATACTCTGGTTTTATCTGAAATTACAGGAAAAGAGCATATGCACATTACTGTATATATATATATATATATATATATATATATATATATATATATATATATATATATATATATATATATATATATATATATATATATATATATATATATATATATATATATATAATAAGCAAATAGCAAGAAAATTACGTATCTTCAGAAAAATGCCTCGTCAACTTTTATCTTGAAAAGGACACATTTTCACAGAAAAAGCATCCCGAAAAATTACCCCTGTGGAAGTTGTAGCAACAATTGAAGAACTGTTCCAAAGAATAGAAAATGAGTGCAGAAAAATAACTCTCGAAATGTTGCAGAACATTATTGACGCTTTGAGACGTCGACACACAAATAAAGCAAGTTACTGGTTACCTGCTAGCGGCAAAGCCGGTGCCGGTTTTCTCGCTAAGTACGTACATTTAGAACACCGAATACCCGCCAGTGAAGCAGCAGATTCCGTGAAACCAAGATGTGCAGTTTATCCGCCGATGAAGATAACGTTGATAGAAAACGTTCTTTTGAACGTGCAAAGACCAAGGCAAGGTCTACACCCACTAACCTAACCATGAACACTTTATGGAGAATATCTTCTCCTATATTCAAGTTTGAAATAATATGAGCAACGGCATTCAGTACATGGAAATGATGTTGAATACAGTTAATTATATCTTTAGTGAAACTGAACAACAACCAACAAAAACGTGAAACAACTTGCACAAACAACCAATTATTCCCGCAATGGTATAATTGAGAATAAGAATTTTCCACGTCCACTTCCGACAACAAGCCGCCAGTAATTAAAAATTCATTTCGGTAAAACGATCGGTGCCACGCTGGTAACCAGTTCGGACACGCTTTGTTTATATCACTAATCGTTTGAAAACTTGTCAGCGCTTATTGGCGCTGATACCCAGGAAGCAAGTAAACTGCTTTTTCAAATGATTGCGGACATAAACAAATCACAAATATTAGACATCTTATATGAATACATGAAGTCACATATGCAACAATATACAATATGAGGTATCTCAATTTAGAAGTACTTACTTTTTTATGCGTAATAAAACGGATAACACTCATGGACAGGCCTCGAACTATTCGCCCTGCCGGTATAATGCCACATTCTAATATATCATCTTGACAACACCAGGTTGAAATATACTTAGCAAGTGTCTAGTCAAGTTAATAGGAGTAATGTTGAAATCCATACACACACGTTTTTACAACAACTACCTACTTACTATTTCAGAATTGCACTTGTTATCCAGACAAGGTTGAAAGTGGCAGACTGTCTTAGCTTCTGGATTTGACTTCACAATGCAATCTACAATCCCTACTTCGTTATACATTTGATAATTTTCACGACTTTTTAACTGAACATAGGGCCTATCTGAAAGATGGGATAAGACTAAATACATAATCCTATCGAAATGACAAACCTCATATTGTATTTATGAGCGTTTTTTACCAATAAATATACGCCATTCTAAAATTTCTTAAAAAAAATTTTGTAAGAAATTAATCGGTCAAAGATCCTTCAAGCAATATTTCGAATCGAATGAAATTTTTCAACAGATATTCCATTTTGCATTTCAAAAAAACCTTTTCGCTAATTCTGTATTCAATATGAACAAATCATGAAAAGTAAAATAGTTTAAATTATGCATAATTACCAGTGACATTCAGGAAAAATTCTAATATTTTCTTATCATTTTTATTATTTTCAGCAATCAACGTATATTTTCCATAATCATCCAAGGAAATAGAAAAGATTGCTAAACTTGTTTCTACATTTCTGCTGGAAATTATAAATTTCGGAAAATCTGATTTTGAAATTGTTTGATTTTTTTTATTCAACCTGAAAATAAATAGAGCAAGCTTCATCAATAAGTTGCAACAAGCACTGCAACTGGTTGAATAATGAAATATATATTATGTCGATAACAAAGTTTATTTTTAGTGAAAACCATGTACTCCCGTACCCTACATGTGGATTTTCACATGGATCAGGTTTTTCGGGTGGCATTAGTTAATATATAAATTTATATATATATATATATATATATATATATATATATATATATATATATATATATATATATATATATATGTATATATATATATGTATATATATATATATATATAAATATTATATATATATATATATATATATATATATATATATATATATATATATATATATATATATATATATATAGGGTTTTCTTGAATAAGATGCCACGCATTATTAGAGTCAGAGTATTCGATATTCGAGTTTTGAAATTACTAATTGTACCTCCTGTATAGAATTTCACAAAATCGTTACAGTTGCGTCTATAGACAATAATACATTTATCTCTATGCAATCAACAATAGTATTGGAAAATTGATTGAAAACAACAAATTTCAGATTTGTTGTTTTTAATCAATTTTCCAATGCTATTGTTGATTTTACATGAAACATTAAAATTTTGTTTATGAAGAAATAATTTTTGGTTTTCGGAAGGTTTGCCCAAGTATGTTGAACTATTAAATACTGTACTTTCTTGGATATAAGTTGGTAAGCTTCTGAAATGGCCATTTTTAATTTTTTTCTTCTGAATGGGACTGTCAATCATATTGGGGAATATTTTTTTCAATAACACATCACTACACCCGCCTCTTATCATAGTATGATTCATAGGCTTCTCAAAATTCCGTTGTCCGAAGCTAATTTTCGAAAGGAATTGCATATAATTTAAATTTTAATCAATTATATTCCGTAATATTTGGGATTTTTGATTTTTTTATGGTTTTTAGTGCGATAATTTCTGGAGAAAAAATGTAAAAATGATTTCAAGTTTTTTTGTAACTCAAGGTACCTAGAGTTTTACGCCGCTTCCAAACGGCCAATGGGCTCGAATCTAATTCATCACCCAACAGATCAAATTTTAGAACTACTAAATTTCATACATACACAACATCCAAGAGCAAGGAGGGACTCGACCCACGATCCTCAATTTACAAGCGATACACTTTACCGCTGGGCTACCGAGGCAAGTAAGATATGCGAAAACTATCGAATATTTGTGTATATTTCAGAATCCAGTATTTGTATTAGGTTTTTTCATCAAATTGAAACTAGAGGTGATATTAGTGGGTATTTCTATTTTTTTATACAATCACATTATTATCAATTTTTTTACGCGAAAAGGTAAGTGAAACAACAAAATAGTCCCAATTCGCTAAAATTAGAGAAGACATTTCAATACTAATTTTTATTTTACGTAAAAGCGGCAGTGTACTATATATTCATTCAAATATATTCTGTTATGATAGACTCTGGCAAAAATAAAAACTTGTTCTACTTAAAAAAATTGTTTGTGGATGCTATTATTTGAAAATGAAATATATGGTGTAATGAAACACCATGTATTTTTATAAATTCTTTTTTATTAAAAGATTGCGAAGAATCACACTGTAATATTTCGGAAGGTACTCAGCAAACCTTCATCAATCAATTTAATAGTAGCAAAAAACTATTTTATATATATTTCAATTTAGTTACTGTTATTTCATTAGTGTTTTCATAGAAAATGAAGATTTTCCTTGGTTTTCTTGAGACAACTTCAGATATTCTGTAAAATTTTTTGCTTTCACTGCTGGCGTCCGCGTAGGTATGATATTGAATATTTTTGAAGTAAAATCGATGCCAAAAATCAGAACAGACATGGTATAAGGTAAGAAATAAAAATGTTTTTTAGCAAACTTCAAAGGTCTCATTCTGTTTAAAAAAATATTGCACACACTCATGCTTCCCTCTCTGGGAGCGACTTCTGGCTGCATACACTTATGGAATAATTGTATCAATTTCTAATGAATCAATAAGAAAATTTTCATCATAGTATTATATTTTTGATCTAGATTATTCGAAAATAAATGTGGTCAAAAGGCAATGATCGCTAGTATAGGAACGATCAGGACTGCAATAAGATTTTAAAATCAAAAACAATATTCTGGAATTGCAATTTTCATTTATACTATTTGTGGTGAATTAACTTATATTCAAGATATCTAAGACTAGCGACAAATTAACGAAAAGTTGTTTCCTCAAGATCATAATCCAACTCAAATTCAAAAGGCTAATAACTGCTATTATTCAATTTTTTCAATCAATATGATATAGTTTTTTATATCTTCATAAAGTGTATTCAAATCAGGGCTACCTTGTAAATACAGGTTAGTTACTCAAAATCATAGCAAACCGCAATCTTTTATCTTTTCCATTAACCGAGAACCACGAACAAAGAAATATAAAACTAGACAGCCTGTACATGACTGCGTTTTTATAACATTGTGAAAATAACTCGTCTAGGCATATTGAAACGAATGTGTAACTCGAACCCAGAATTTTATAATATAGCCCGCCCTTACAATATCTTCACATCGTTTTTTTAACCTCCTACATTTTTACATATAACGGTACTTAACCTTCTCATTCCATCCGAATTCCATCTCCATTACTGTTTCAATTCTCTCAGACATAGTCAACAAATCTGGGTGTCAATTACACATAACAAAATCAAGGCATGTATGCGACAATCAAAGTCTGTTTAGCTTGATCAGAGTATTCTTGATTATTAGTCTTACTTGCCGCAGCATTCTTGTAAGATGAGCACGAATTAGTCTGATAATTTCTTACTAACTATAGTAACCAAACAAATTACTCAGTTTAGAGTCATGTGCCAAATTTCATCCAATCACCTATGGATTACAGCGATACCCTACATATGGTGTTTTCATATTGGTGTTTTCGACAAAGAGGATCATCAAGTTTTTGATTCACAATTAATTAAACGTCAAACGGACAACTGGTTCAAAAATGTCGAGAAGATTTGGTAATGCATCTGAAATAGTTATTAACGTAACAAGGCCGATATGTAGCAAATAACGGATGAGGTTGGATATTGTAATCTGAGGCGCAGCCGAGGATTATAACTAACCGAATCCGTTATTTGCGTATCGGCCGTGTGTCGTTAAAAATTTTTCGGAATCCCGTTGAAAGATTATATTTTGATTCCGAAGGAAGAAAAAACCCCGTACCTCGCAATTCTACAGAAAAATCCCAACGTCGTGCACACTGTTGTCATGGAACAGTTTGACAGTTTTATAAAGAACGTCAGTTTTTTGTGTTCTCAAGTTCGCTTTAACGACGACCATGGATGAAATTGAGGAACAAAATCAAATTCCTTTAGAAATATTGGGAGAATCATGTGCAGTGCAGCGAGTGTTGATTAACTGCCGAAAATAACTCAAGAGCGATATCAAAAAGAATATGAAAATTTTGAAATGTGGCGTAAAAGCAAGAATGTAAAGGTGGTTAATGAAGATGTATTATTAGCCTATGCGAAATGAAAATCAGAGGTTTATTCTCCCAACTCGCTGTGGACCAAGATTTCAATGTTGTTATTGTAAGCAGAATGATGTTTTGAAATGAATATTTGAACAAGTGATTTCTTAACGGCCGCCGGCCGTTATGAAAATATAACGGCCGGCGGACGTTAACACTGACTTTTCAATTGTCATCTGAATACCGTTAAATCAAAATAACAGTATGGGATTACGAAAATGCAATCAATGATATTATATCTAGTATTTTAATAAAAAATACAAGCAAATAAAAAAACATATGTATGGAAAATATTTCTCGAGTTTTGCGCTACCAGAAAATACGAACTGAATGCTGAAACGAGTTTGTCTAATTTGGCTAATATATTGACAGATTATGCGGTAAATATGAGAAAAGCTGACGGAACTGAATATAAAGAAGCGACTGTTAAACAATTTAGAATATTACGAGTAAGCTACTCCAGGAAAAATACTTCAATGACTTCAAAATTGTATTCGACCCGTTTACCAGTGTGATATTCAAAAATGCGCGAGATGCAAGAAATGCAAAACGTAAAAGATTACAGCAGGATCCAAACAAATGAAAATACAGTTCAGCAAATTTGAGTTCAGGTGATTTGGCTAGAATCTTTGATTTATTTGATGAAAGTAAACAAGAAGGTTTACAGAAAAATATTTACCATACAGTAGCTGTTGAGTTAGCTTGGCGAGATGGTGAACCAGCTGATTGCTTTATAGATTATTTCAAGATTGAGAAAAATAATGATGTAACGCCAACCAACAGAATTGAATACAATACGATATTCATTAAAACATGCCAAGGAGGATAAAAAAGTTGTACAAATAGTTCCATAAATTATTTTCCAAAAGAGGGAAAAATATTACTTCCAGTTGCCTTTTCTTGAAACCAAATCGCTTCTGGAAATCTGAAAGTGACACATGGTTTGACAATATTCCGGTAGGCAAGAACACAATAATATGTGGATCAAATCATCCGCGCAAGCTATTAGTTTGGACACTAAGGCTGGCTTCAGACTAAGCGGAACGCGGAAATGTCAAATCCGCCTTCAAAAGTTGACTAAATTTCAACAATTTAACGCGGAATGACCTTGGGAATCGTTACGAACGTTTCGATTGGTCTAAAAATTCAGATTTGACATTTCCGCGTTCCGCGTTCCGCCTAGTATGAAGCTAGCCTCAGTGTAAAAAGATATCCAATCATTCGAACAGATCAACTGCAGTTAGCCATTTGGCAAATAAAGAAATTCCTGAACAGCTATTAATTAAAATAACCGGACATAGCAGCTCTAATTCAATAAAACCGTACTTAAATATTGACCAAGAATGCCACGGTGAAATAATCAACACCATGGGAGGAATTTCTTCAACATTGAAATCTAATGATCCGTCAACTTCAGCAAACTCTTCTCCCAATTTAACATTTACCAATTGTACTTTTAATAAATATAGTTTTGTTAAATAAAAATTAATAAATATTAAACGTCAGATTGACAATCAATTTTTTGAAATTTACAAAGTAAAATATTTTCTTATCGAATACCCCTCGGGCCTTGATAAATCCTCGAAATTTTGTCATAAAGAATCCTTTAAGCGTATTGCTTAAAGATAATAGCCCGAGGCCGAAGGCCGAGGGCTGTTATCAAGCAACACGCTCTCAGCATTCTCTATGACAAAATTATCTCTGTATTCAGGCTCTAGGGGTATTACTACTGATAACACGCCCGCACAGCGTTGCCATTTTACGGGTGGCACTGAGAGGTGTAATTAAAATGGGCTTAAATGACATTAATTATGTCCAACATACAATTTGTATATAACGGGGCGCCATCTATTTCTACTCCATTGAACTAAATTGTATGTTCAAAGCTTTTCAGTGTAAATTTGGCACACAGATTATTTTTTGGTTTATAGTTTAGCAATACCTAATGAACTATATGACGGCTTCAAACGAAGAAAACAATCTGGCACCCAAAGTCAAGTGCCACAGTGCTAGTACATATATACAATGGTACCACAAAGTAATTTTATATGTATATATATATATATATATATATATATATATATATATATATATATATATATATATATATATATATATATACTTAGCTGATCCCACTATAGCTATCTCGGAAACGGAGAGACCTACAAGGTCGGTTATGGATAAAAGTTTCCAATTTTAGGGAGCAATAATAAGCCTTTTTCTGATCTTACATATCGCTGTTTGTTTTTGAGATACTCGCCAAAAACTCAAACAGTCGAATCTCGTTTTTTGGCTCTACCGCCTCCACTTCGAGTGATATAAGAAAAAATCAGGGGAGTTTGAATAATGTTTCATACTCGTTATCATCTGATATGAACCAAATTTCAATGCGACGTTTCGTTCATAAAGTTCCATCATCAGCTTCATTTTTTTTAAATATGGGCCTCTAGATTTTTTCATCAATTTTATAAGCCACTGTTTTAACAAATTCAGCTTCTTATTACAATCGAATAATAAAGCGTCAATTTCTCTAACGCCACTTCTTTTATTTACTGTACAGCTCTTACTCGAGGGTTTTTCTAATGAACCATGATTCCGTAAAGTCCTCTCAATGCGTTGAAAATATCTTTCGGATGGCTGATACTTCTGGGGGTACAATTCCCTATACATAGCTAGAGATCTAGTAGCGTTTCTCAAACATTTCGCGTATACGAAAAGCAAATCAGCTTTCTCGTCATTTGAAAAATTCAAGGTTTTCACCTCACAAGTTCACAGGAATCAAATAATTATTTATGTACTTGTGAATAGATTTGACATTTTGTTATTCTGTTTATTCATAGTTCACTTTGGAACAATAAATACATTTCAGTACTCTCAGAATTTTTCCTTTAAGATTTCTATTTGCCAGAAGACATGATAAACAAACATTTATGCTTCATAAAAGTTGGCTTGAATGAAGATGTAGATATGGATTATCTTAGAGTTCTAAAATTTTGGTTTATACCTTTTTCAGACTACACTAACGGAAATTGTTTGAACAAATATTGATGATGTTTTTTTGGAGACAAACGTCGAGAAATACATGTATTATTATGAATAGCTGAATTTAATATAACAGTGGCTACCAAAATTGTTGAAAAAATGTAGAGTCTCATATTTGAAAAAATAAAATTGCTGATAAAGAATATGAATCATTATTGAAGCTCCTCTGACTTTTTCTAATATCATTCGAAATGAAGGCGTCGAGTCAAAAAATTAAATTCGACTATTTTTGTTTTTGGCGAATATCTCAGAAACAAACATTAATATTTAAGATTTGAAGGGATTTTATTGCTCACCAAAATTGAAAACTTTTGTCCAATTCAACCGACCTTGTAGGTTTCTCCGTTTATGAGATCAGCTAAAAAAAACGGCCTGTATATATATATATATATATATATATATATATATATATATATATATATATATATATATATATATATATATATATATATTTATACAAGGAGTATTGCCGTAACTTATAACTTATAAAAGGTTATATTGGGCACTCGGCAAAAGGAGGCTAGATTTAAATCAAACAACCATTGGTCATGAACATCTATATTTCGGTCCTTAGTTTGGGACCTTCATCAGGATGCTAGAAGTCAGAGAACTCAAATAGTAACACAACAAATCAACCAAAAATGCAAGAAGTGGAAAAGCCACACAAAACTGCACTTATAAAGTTACTTACATTTGACGAGTTGTGAAAATAGAACGGCGACAAACGAATGACTCGAAGGGAGCATCCAAAAATTCATTTAAACACAAACAAAAGCATAATGATGACAAATATAAAAGGAGATATTAAATCTCTGGCACATGATAATCAACTAAAATTAACGTTAAAAAAGACCGGCTTCAACATGGCCAAGTCAGGTTATGCAGTAATTGACAACTAATGAAGATGGAACAGTCTTGACAGACCGACCACAGAAAAGCGAGAAAGAATAAAATCAGTGGTGACAACAGAATGAAAAAATAACTAAAAATCAAAACATAATAAAATTGTACTTATACTGAGCTAAAATTTAGATTGGCAGAACCCTTATTAATGGAAAGAAGGTAACTGTAGATATTGCTGAGACTTTTAATGTCAGTTCTCTTGTTGACGGCATTGTCATACTCATTGATGTAACAGATCTCCAAAAACAATCTCTTATTATAATTAGATTCAACGGACAAAACTCGAGTGTTCGAAAAGTCAAAACTATGCGACCAGTTCTTCGCGTGCAAAGCCAAGGCACACCTATCAGGATGGAGACGGATATCACTTTTATGTAAACTGATTCTTCTGCTTAAGGACTGAGAAGTCTGGCCAATATAAACATTGGAGCAATCTGAGCATGGAATAGAGTAGACACAATCCGACCTGGACATAAGGGGAACCCTATCTTTGAGATTGGTAAAAACACACCTATTTGTAACAACATTGTACTTGGCAATCTTGATATTATCCACAGAGGCAAAAATGTGCAACAACTTACTGGTCAGACCATTAAGTGACGGCAGAGAACCGAATTTTAACCTAGTGACAGGTGAACCAGGAACAACTGCTGAGGCAGGATGTGCGGCCGTCGTCTCCAGATTGCCTACATCATTCTGGGCTGTCGGTGTACAGAAAATAAGCCTTTTTAGCAAGCCGTGCGGATAACCATTCTCTCTCAAAATTCTATATAGTAAATTTAAGGAGTCATGCCGATAGTCTTGATGAGCCAATTTCAGGACCCTATTCTTGAGGTTGTTAATGACGTTCATCTTCATTCGCCAATCATGGTTAGAGTTATAGTGGATATACCTGCCAGAAGAAGTTGGTTTTCTGTACCAATCCAGTTTAACAACGTTTCCATCTGTACGTATGACTTTAGTGTCTAAGAAGGGTACAAAGTTATCCCTTTCTTCTTCAATCTTGAATTTTATGTTCTCGTTAGAGGAGTTGAAAACATTCAATAATTCTTGTTTTTTATCCGATGGAATTGTCAAAATCAGATCGTCTACATATTGATACAGAAAAAACGGTCGAAAAGATAGTCGTTCCAAACAAGACTTAATAAGAACAGTCATGGCTAAAGAGGCGAGGATAGGACTGAGGTTACTACCCATCGGGCAACCAAAGATTTGTGAAAAACATTCATCCTTGTACTTGAAAGTCAAATAAGAACTTCAACAACCTGATAAAAACTTCCATTGGAATATTGGTAACCGTCCGGACAAGTTCCCACTCAGAAATGATCGTGTCTCTGGTCAGCTCCCAGGAAACATTGGTAAAAAGGCTGACTGCGTCCAAGGAAACAATCACATGGTCATGAGGAATCTGCAAACCATTAGTCTTCTCAGCAAACATATAGGAATCCCTGCCTGAAAAGGTGTGGAAAGAGTCATCAAAGGCAACTTTGAGAATATCCGCAATAAACTTGCTGAGCTCAGAAGTGGGAGAGTTTATGGTTGAAACAATTGGTCGTAGTGGTACATTTTCTTTATGGATCTTAGGTAAACCATAGATTGTGGGAGAGACACCTTTATAACTATTCAATCTCCTCGCCGTGTGACTATCAATGAATTTGCCGTCCTTTAGTTCCTTGATAAGGGCATTGTTCTTAGATTGAATTTTCGAAGTTGGATCCGAAGGAAGCCTCCTGTAGACACCATCCTCCTCAATAAGTGCCGACATCTTACTTTCATATGACCGCCTTGACATGGCAACTGTAACATTTCCCTTGTCCGCCATAGTGTCCGTGATAGTCACACGGCGAGGAGATTGAATAGTTATAAAGGTGTCTCTACCACAATCTATGGTTTACCTAAGATCCATAAAGAAAATGTACCACTACGACCAATTGTTTCAACCATAAACTCTCCCACTTCTGAGCTCAGCAAGTTTATTGCGGATATTCTCAAAGTTGCCTTTGATGACTCTTTCCACACCTTTTCAGTCAGGGATTCCTATATGTTTGCTGAGAAGACTAATGGTTTGCAGATTCCTCATGACCATGTGATTGTTTCCTTGGACGCAGTCAGCCTTTTTACCAATGTTTCCTGGGAGCTGACCAGAGACACGATCATTTCTGAGTGGGAACTTGTCCGGACGGTTACCAATATTCCAATGGAAGTTTTTATCAGGTTGTTGAAGTTCTTATTTGACTCTAACTATTTCAAGTACAAGGATGAATGTTTTTCACAAATCTTTGGTTGCCCGATGGGTAGTAACCTCAGTCCTATCCTCGCCTCTTTAGCCATGACTGTTCTTATTAAGTCTTGTTTGGAACGACTATCTTTTCGACCGTTTTTTCTGTATCAATATGTAGACGATCTGATTTTGACAATTCCATCGGATAAAAAACAAGAATTATTGAATGTTTTCAACTCCTCTAACGAGAACATAAAATTCAAGATTGAAGAAGAAAGGGATAACTTTGTACCCTTCTTAGACACTAAAGTCATACGTACAGATGGAAACGTTGTTAAACTGGATTGGTACAGAAAACCAACTTCTTCTGGCAGGTATATCCACTATAACTCTAACCATGATTGGCGAATGAAGATGAACGTCATTAACAACCTCAAGAATAGGGTCCTGAAATTGGCTCATCAAGACTATCGGCATGACTCCTTAAATTTACTATATAGAATTTTGAGAGAGAATGGTTATCCGCACGGCTTGCTAAAAAGGCTTATTTTCTGTACACCGACAGCCCAGAATGATGTAGGCAATCTGGAGACGACGGCCGCACATCCTGCCTCAGCAGTTGTTCCTGGTTCACCTGTCACTAGGTTAAAATTCGGTTCTCTGCCGTCACTTAATGGTCTGACCAGTAAGTTGTTGCACATTTTTGCCTCTGTGGATAATATCAAGATTGCCAAGTACAATGTTGTTACAAATAGGTGTGTTTTTACCAATCTCAAAGATAGGGTTCCCCTTATGTCCAGGTCGGATTGTGTCTACTCTATTCCATGCTCAGATTGCTCCAATGTTTATATTGGCCACACTTCTCAGTCCTTAAGCAGAAGAATCAGTTTACATAAAAGTGATATCCGTCTCCATCCTGATAGGTGTGCCTTGGCTTTGCACGCGAAGAACTGGTCGCATAGTTTTGACTTTTCGAACACTCGAGTTTTGTCCGTTGAATCTAATTATAATAAGAGATTGTTTTTGGAGATGTGTTACATCAATGAGTATGACAATGCCGTCAACAAGAGAACTGACATTAAAAGTCTCAGCAATATCTACAGTTACCTTCTTTCCATTAATAAGGGTTCTGCCAATCTAAATTTTAGCTCAGTATAAGTACAATTTTATTATGTTTTGATTTTTAGTTATTTTTTCATTCTGTTGTCACCACTGATTTTATTCTTTCTCGCTTTTCTGTGGTCGGTCTGTCAAGACTGTTCCATCTTCATTAGTTGTCAATTACTGCATAACCTGACTTGGCCATGTTGAAGCCGGTCTTTTTTAACGTTAATTTTAGTTGATTATCATGTGCCAGAGATTTAATATCTCCTTTTATATTTGTCATCATTATGCTTTTGTTTGTGTTTAAATGAATTTTTGGATGCTCCCTTCGAGTCATTCGTTTGTCGCCGTTCTATTTTCACAACTCGTCACATGTAAGTAACTTTATAAGTGCAGTTTTGTGTGGCTTTTCCACTTCTTGCATTTTTGGTTGATTTGTTGTGTTACTATTTGAGTTCTCTGACTTCTAGCATCCTGATGAAGGTCCCAAACTAAGGACCGAAATATAGATGTTCATGACCAATGGTTGTTTGATTTAAATCTAGCCTCCTTTTGCCGAGTGCCCAATATAACCTTTTATAAAATATATATATATATATATATATATATATATATATATATATATATGTATATATATATATGTATATATATATATTATATATATATATTATATATATATATATATATATATATAAATATTATATATATATATATATATATATAATATATATATATATATATATATAATATATATATATATATATATATATATATATATTATATATATATATATATATATATATATATAAATATATATATATATATATATATATATATATATATATATATATATATATATTCGAATTGTTGTTGCCTGTGAACTATTTCGTGGCGAAACGTCAACTTTTTAATAAAATCGAGTTTTTTAAGATTCAACAAGCCTGTTATTGCTAAAAATTATCAAGAGATTTCATATATATATATAGGGTGGCCCACCACATTCGCCTCGGTGTTTCTATTAGAAATGAAGAGAGTGAAAAAAAATTTTTCAGCACATTCATATGTGGGTCCATGATGAGCATATACCAAAATTATTCCGAAATATACAGGTGAGTTACGGTTATATTTCCTATACCTAAAACTAACCGTTGCTGAGAAATTTTAAGGATTTAAAAAATACGGACCATGATTTAAAAATTGTCTACACACTGTAACATGTAACGAGCTGCTTGCAGCTGAATTTACAGCTTAGCTGAAAAGCTAAAGTTAACTACCACATAAAAGTTTCGTTTCAATATTGCACAAAGTAGTGAAAGAACTTGCATTAAAATTTGGGCACATTTTTCATTGAATAACTTCATAAAGTTAAATGGAACACTCTGTATTTCATGGCATATTTTGACGCAGAATTAGATTTCCCTTGAAACTATATCAGGTTCCCTATACCTATCTCTCATGATTTTCATGCAAAAGACGTTTTGATATTCTACTTCACAGGAACATCCTGTATTGTAATGAAATGCTGACAATATTTTTGAACTCATTTCATTGTAAAAATAACAAAGGTTAATGGTAAGAGAATTATTATTTTAACAAATTCTTAAAGAGGTGCCGATCATTCTCGTTACAAAAGTGAACTCTTTCTTGAAATGTGTGCTGAACTCTTATAACATTTTTTGCGGTATGAAACGAAACGCTCTTCTTATTCATATTTTCATATCCTGAGGTGTCCTTGGCAGTGTATTGTAAACAATATTTTTGATATATCCCCATAAAAAAAGTCGGTACTTATTAGTTCCGGGGACCTGGCTGGCCAGTTCTGTGGACGTCCTCGTCCTTTCCATCTTTTTGGATATTAACGATCTAACTCGTTTCTAGCACGCCTATCAAAGTACGCAGGTGAACCATCTATTTGCATCCACATCCGTTGATCAAAATCTCATTTTAACTAATTGAAATGTGAAAATCTTCCGAGAAAATACTAATTATAAGTATTTTACCTATCAAATATTTGTCCTTTCAAATAAACAATTGTACAGTGTGGTGAAAAAAATTGCATCAGAGTTTGGGTACATTTTCAATCGAATAACTCCGTAAAGTTGCCTATCTCTCATGATTTTCACGCAAAAGAAGTTTTTATATTCTACTTATGAATAATTTCTCTATTCCAAAAATGGAACATCCTGTATTGTAATTAAAAAGCATTTTTTAAATCTTTTCATTGAGGAACAGGTAGATTCGCTAAAAGCTTGAGTTTAAACTTTTGCTAATACTTTGCTATGCAGGCACAAGTATAAACTAAATTTATTGCCAATTCTAAACTTTTGAAACATTCTTGAAAATGAAGGATCACCTGTCTTAGTTATTTAGACGAAATACGTCAAATTGCCCTGTTCGTTAGCAAATTTATAGGACATTATCGTGAAATCCCAAAATGATATTATTATTGGGTCAATAAAAATTACATTTCAATATTACCAAAGTTACGATTTCTTATACCTATCCTACAATTTTTTTTATTGTAGGCTTTGGCCTAGATGACGTTAGTTATTGTTTTGAAAGAACAAATATTTGACTGGTAAAACACTTATAATTAGGATTTTCTTGAAAGATTGTTACATTTTAATTAGTTAAAATGTGATTTTACCCTCAGCAAGAACGAATTTATATGATTTTGATCAACTAATGTGGATGCAGCTAGATGGTTCACCTGCGCACTTTGATAGACGTGCTAGAAATGAGTTAAATCGACAATATTCGAATAGATGAAAAGGACGAAGACGTCCACAGAACTTTACAGCCAGGTCCCCGGAACTACTAAGTACTTACTGATTTTTTTTTATGGGGATATTTCAAAAATATTGTTCACAATACACTGCCAACGACACCTCAGGATATGAAAGTATGAATAAGAAGAGCGTTTCGTTTTATACCGCAAGACATGTTATAATAGTACAGCACTCATTTCAAGAAAGAGTTCACTTATGCATCGAGAATAATGGGCACATGTTTAAGCATTTGTTGAAATAATAATTCCCTTACCATTATCCTTTGTTATTTTTTCAATAAAATGAGATCAAAAATGTTTTCAGCTTTTCATTACAATACAGGATGTTCCACTTTTAAGATAACGAAACTACTCATAAGTAGAATATAAAGACGTCTTTTGCATGAAAATCATGAGAGACAAGTATAGGCAAACTGATATAGTTTTAAGGAGAATCTAATTCTACGTCAAAATATGCTATGAAATACAGGGTGTTCCATTTAACTTTATGAAGTTTTTCAATAAAAAATGTGCCCAAACATTGATGCACTTTTTTTCACCACTTTGTACAATATTGAAATAAAACTTTTATGTGATAGTTAACTTCAACCTTTCAGCAGTAACTTCAGCTACATGCAGTTCGTTAGATGTTACAGGGTGCAATTAATTTTTAAATTATGGTCCGTATTTTTTAATTTCTCAGCGGTTAGTTTTAGGTATGAGGAACATAACAGTAACTCACCTTTATTTGGTTTATAGTATCTAAAACTATGAAAAAATATAGGGTTTTCCATGAGAAAAAAATATAACTTTGATATGTATCTTTTTTTAGGTAACCCTGTATATTTCAAAATAATTTTGAAATATGCGCTTCATGGACCCACATATGTCTGTGCTAAAAGTTTTTTCCCACTCTCTCCATTTCTCATAGAAACAACAAGGCGAATGTGGTCGTCCACCCTGTATATACAGGGTGATTCACGGTGGATGGCACAACATTAGACGTTTCTGGTGAACCATACAACGGATCACTCTGAAAATTCAATGGAGGACATAGTTGGACATTCTCTACCCAATTAAAATATTTTTGGTAATGCGGTGTTGCCACTTCTATTAGAAAGTAGTTGCAACTTTGATATTTCAAATAGAACTATCTGTATATTATACTATTTTTAGAATCTCCAACAATTTCCAAACAACTTTTCATGATATTTCCCTATACCTATCTGTTACCGTTTTCGAAATAAAAATTATTTTCTTTTTTTTTCGTCGGAAATCGAGACCTGTAAAAACTATGATATCTTCGAGCTAAGAAATACAACGATATCGAAATTTCGGTTTAAGTTTGCTGATACTTGGGGGCTTTCTACACTCCTGCCTAATTTCCGTTCTTTCAATACAGGGTGGTCAAAAAATACAGTTATTTTGTTAGCTTGAAAAAGTGACTGTAAGTTGTTTATTTCAAATAGAATACCCTGTATATTATTGAAAATTCGAAAAGCTGCTAGAATTTCCGTTTTATCTATGTATATCATACCTATACCTAACTATTCAAGTTTCGGACTTATGAGCACTTATTTGTGAAAATGTTCCTTGAACATGGTATCCCCTTGGTATTTGCTAAGCATGTCATGATTACTATTTGACAGTAACGTTATGACAATCTACCAATAATATCGACACTTTCATCACTTCAGAAGTTAGAAATACCTTCAGAAACGATGGATGTAATTTATTCAGATGAAGTTCATGTGAATTTGTTTATTATTATTGTACAGTGTGATAAAATTATCAGCAGGACATGTAGAAAGTTGAACGAAATGTGTCCGAATCTACCGCCAATGAACCTCAAGAAATTTATACGAATTCAGAACAATTTCAAAATATTTGGATCAACTTTAAAAAAGTACCAAATAACTTGATAGTGAAAATATTGATACAAATAATTATAAAAAAGAAAAACAATTATGTGGAATATTTCAAAATATGTTCGAATCGCTGGCCGTTCACTTCCAAGCACTTCGAAATGCGGGTGTTGACTAATTTTGCCGTGGCAGATCTGATTTCATTCGGATCCAAAGCTTCAAATGTTTGGGTGATCCTCTGTAACAATTCTTCTCTCGAACGCACGGGTGTTTTGTAAACCTTTTCTTTAACATTCCCCAAAAATCAAAATATAATGGATTAAGATCTGGTGATCTCGCTGGCCAATTCCACGGTCCAAAGCGCCTTATCCACCGATCGTCAAAAAGTCTTTCTAGTTCTGCGCTCACTTCTCTTGAACAATGCGCAGGAGCCCCGTCTAGTTGGTACCAACAGTTTCGATATACTTCGAGTGGAAGATTATCGACGAAGTTCTCTACAATATTTTCCAAAATATTCAGGTAGATTCTGGATGTTAATGACTCCTCGTATATCAGGTACCTCAATTTGCTGCCCATTAACATGCAAAAAATATTATAACTAAATGTTTCTTGATATCCGGCTTCTTTTGTGAAGTGAGGATTTTCACTGCTCCAAAAATGACAATTTTTTCTATTGAAAATCCCTTCTTTTGAATATTTCGATTCATCAGTCCAAATTATTTTATTTAAAAAAAATTGATCTTCTTGAATGCGTACCAACATCATTTCACAAAATTCAACTCTCTGTTGAGGGTGTTGAGGCTTCATTGCTTGAATTTTGGTGAATTTGAAATCATGCATGTTATGTCTTTGCAAGATTCTTTGAACAGATGAATATTTCATACCCAAACCTTCTTCAGCACTTCTTATCGATGACTCGGGAAATGCGTGAAAATATGCTAGGACGTTAATTTGGTTGTCTTCGGAAGTTACGGGCCGATGTACATTTCATGGTGCTTTTAAAGTTGATCCAAACATTTTGAAATTGTTCTGAATTCGTATAAATTTCTTGAGGTTCATTGGCGGTAGATTCGGACACATTTCGTTCAACTTCCTACATGTCCTGCTGATAATTTTATCACACTGTACAATAATAATAAACAAATTCACATGAACTTCATCTGAATAAATTACATCCATCGTTTCTGAAGGTATTTCTAACTTCTGAAGTGATGAAACTGTCGATATCATTAGTAGATTGTCACAACGTTACTGTCAAATAGTAATCATGACATGCTTAGCAAATACCAAGGGGATACCATGTTCAAGGAACATTTTCACAAATAAGTGCTCATAAGTCCGAAACTTGAATAGTTAGGTATAGGTATGATATAAATAGATGAAACGGAAATTCTAGCAGCTCTTCGAATTTTCAATAATATACAGGGTATTCCATTTGAAATAAACAACTTACAGTCACTTTTTCAAGCTAACAAAATAACTGTATTTTTTGACCACCCTGTATTGAAACAACGGAGATTAGGCTGAAGTGTAGGAAGCCGCTAAGTATCAGCAAACTTAAACAGAAATTTCGATATCGTTGTATTTCTTAGCTCAAAGATATCAGAGTTTTCAGAGGTCTCGATTTCCGACGAAAAAAAAAGAAATTAATTTCTATTTCGAAAACGGTAACAGACAGGTATAGGGAAATATTATGAAAAGTTGTTTGGAAATTATTGGAGATTCTAAAAATAATATAATATACAGGTAGTTCCATTTGAAAAATCAAAGTTGCTACTACTTTCTAATAGAAGTGGGAACACCGCATTACCGAAAATATTTTAGTTGGGTAGAGAATGTCTAAGTATGTCATCCATTGAATTTTCAGAGTGATCTGTTGTATGGTTCACCAGAAACGTCTAATGTGCCATCCACCGTGAATCACAAGTCCAAAATATCGTATTTTGAAGTTGCCGCCATTTTATATGCTTCAAGACATTGGCTATCTATTGGTGTAATTTGTTTCACCAAAAACCGCACATGTTGGGAGATATAAGGCATAGAAATAAGTGCGATTCTACAGAAACAAGATAAGTCCCTGACAATTCCGGCAAAAAAAAGTTTTTGTCTGGTTTTTTTTGTCACACGTGTGTGATACGTTGTAACCGCTCAGTGTGTAATAAGCGTTTAAACAGTACAATCGTTATATCTTTCCCTACTAATTAAGCCTTTAAGAAGAAAAAAAATTTATATTATGAAAGGCCAAGAAAGGGATCCTAACATGCTTGTCTTAAAAATTTTCAAGAAAGTAACTTAACTCTTTCCGATGAGAGGACACAAATATCTTCCGAATGATTAAGATTTCGGCTCAATCGGGAACAAGAAAAAAAAAGCCAACATAGTGACACTTCTAGAACATTGGGAAAATGTAATGTGCAGGATACACGAAAACATCCTTCACTATTCAAACTGAAAATAATGACCCACAAAGACTTTTTCGATATTAGAAGCGCTGTAGAGCCTTTTTTTAAACACCTAAACCTCCACTAAAACAGCAAGATGTAAGAATGATGTTGTTTGACAAAGATGATATTCATGTTAATCTGCGAAAATCGTACTATGGATTGTGGAATAATGAAAATAAAGGCAATTATTGTGATAAATAAGTCCTTCAAAAGCATAGTTAGTACTATTGAAATTCCAAAACTTTACCAGTCACCTCCAGGAATATAACCTGCAAAAGCAACAAACCTATCAAGTACCTTATCAAGTAGGTACCTTGAGAACCCACTTCACCACCAGTACTATGAGTCCCTATTGGAGATTCTTGCTTCGACTTCTTATAATAAAGCAAATGAAGAGGGCAACGTTGATATTGATGACGATGATAATTCCGATGGCTGTGAAGATAACTGAAGGCCTGTTATTTTGCGAATACTATTTTTTGTAATAACATTGAATAAGCAATAGAATATTACAAACTAAAATTTCGTAGTAACTTTCTGCAAAAACCAGACAAGACCAATCAATTTTATTTGTTTTTTCTAAAAATATTATATATAGAAATTTTAATAAAGAACCTACGCGAAGTTATCAAAAATAACTGACCATATAAAAATTTTAAAAAATTTCCAAGCGCTACAAAGGAAGCTAAACTGTTTTTTCAAGTTTCTCAAAATTATAATTTTTGGACTTATCTGGTTTTTGGAATAATGCCTTCATATATATATATATATATATATATATATATATATATATATATATATATATATATATATATATATATATATATATATATATATATATATATATATATTATATATATATATATATATATATATATATATATATATATATATATATATATATATATATATATATATATTATGTATATATATATATATATTATATATATATATATATATTACATATATATATACATATATATATATATATATATATATATATATATATATATATTATATATATATTATATATATATATATATATATATATATATATATATATAGTATATATATATATATATATATATATATATATATATATATATATATATATATATATTATATATATATATATATATATATATATATATATATATATATATATATATATAAATATATATATGTAGTATAGATATGTGCGTATTAAGACAAACTACCCATTTCGAACGACCCCCTTGAATTTTTGAATCGCTTGTTACGCTACTGAGTCTGGAAGACGGGGTCGGAATTTGTCTATAAATTAAATATTAATATGGTTTGTTAAAGAATGTGCATAAGTAAGTAATTAAAGGGGTTATTAATGGGGGTGGGGGGGGGGGGGGGTGGGGGGGGGGGGGGGTGGGGGGGGGGGGGGGTGGGGGGGGGGGGGGGTGGGGGGGGGGGGGGGTGGGGGGGGGGGGGATATATATATATATATATATATAATCTCTTGATAATTATTAGAAATAACAGGCTTGTTGAATCTCAAAAAACTCGATTTTATTAAAAAGTTCACGTTTCGCCACTACATTCTTAGCTTTATCAAAACTTTTGATAAAGCCAAGAATGTCGTGGCGAAACGTCATCTTTTTAATTAAATCCAGTTTTTTGAGATTCAACAAGCCTGTTATTGCTAATAATTATCAAGTAATTAGAAATGTCTCACAGCAACAACAATTCATAAATATTATATATATATATAATATTATTATATATACTATATATATATATATTATATATATATATATATATATATATATATGACTTAAAATCATTTCAGAACAAAAAGAATGAATTGGAATAGAAGATTCAATTTAATTCAATTATAGTGTCACAACCACATTTTTCTACAGTTCTTTCGTTTCCTCGATATTCGGACATGTCGAAATTTAGAAATAACGGTGCACTCTTACCATGTGATTTTAGGGTGTGGATGAGCGTAGATGTGAACCTTCCATTTTTCTCTGTCTCCAGGTTTCAAATGGGATGTTTTCATATTATTGATAGTTGTTAGGTTAATGAAGTGCTCATCGCTACCTGCAAAAATGAAAATATTCAGATTGATCCTTTACAGGTGATTAATTTCAATCACTACTTTTTAAAACAAACATATATTATCTACAGCGTAATGTATTGAGAATGGAAGATTCTCATAACAGCTAATCAGAGAGGGATATCACAAACCAAGCGATGAATTAAAGTAGTTTAATTAATTTGGATTTGGTAAGTGCATCAATCGATATCTCAGAAACTGAATTTGGAAAAAAAAATTTCATATTATATTATATATTATATATATATATATATATATATATATATATATATATATATATATATATATATATATATATATATATATAAATATAAATATATAAATATCTATTAAATTATATATATTTATATATATATTTATATATTAATAATATATATACACATTATATAAATATATATATATATATATATATATATATATATATATATATATATATATATATATATATATATATATATATATATATATATATATATATATATATATATATATATATATATATATATATATATATATATATATATATATATATATATATATATATATATATATATATATATATATATATATATATATATATATATATATATATAGAAAAGATAATTCTTCGTGTTATCGATACACGTTCGTGGCAATAAAATGAAGTGAACTAGGACATTTATTTAAAACTAATCAAACAAACCTCCTAGCGGAGCTGATTATACGAGTTCACGAAACATCGAAATGCCTCCATATACCTTGGATGGTGTATGTTAGAAACATTAAGTTGTTTATCACAATCAATGGAAATGAAATATATATAAATATATATATATATATATATATATATATATATATATATATATATATATATATATATATATATATATATATATATATATATATATATATATATATATATATATATATATATATATATTATATATATATATATATATATATATATATATATATATATATATATATATATATATATATATATATATATATATATATATATATATATATATATATATATATATATATATATATATATATATATATATATATTTATTTATATATGTATATCAAATATATATCTAATATATAATTGAACGAGTATTAATTGCCGAAAAATTTGAATAAATTTCTATAATGGTTGATGAAAACTCAGCAACGGCATCAAGAGTTGGATCTTTGTAGAAGAAGACAGCAATGTCATTTCACGTACCTACATATCGTCATAAATATGATGACATTAGCGTATGTAGTTTAGATAAAAAATGAAGGACACCCTACTGCATAGCACTAGGAATGATAAAACCCCTCGGCGCATGAGCATGTCGTCAATATTTTTTGAATTTATAATATAAATTAAACAATGAAAGTCGATTTTACGACTGAAATGAAGGAAAATTGCAATAAATGTATTAATAATTCCATATTACGAATAAAATACGTGAAAATTTAGCAAAAATATCCTATCCCGGTTCATTTTGCTGGAAATTATGAATCAAATTGATAAGATGGGAAGCAGACAAAGACGCAGAATCAATCTGAAGCTATCAACGTCGCTTGGTTACCGTGGCACACAGAGTACTTCGACGCATGTTTTGTAGGACTTCGTACATATCGACCTTGGCGCATGCGCATGTCGTAATGCCTATCTAAAAAACGCTATAATTTTTCATTCTTCATTGGGAAAAATTGGAAACAAAAATTCTCTCATGAAATCATATGTATTTTATCGATATTCGTTGGAATTTTTAAAATCGGACCAGATCCCAACTTTTTTTCTTGAAACTTTAGCTTCGCCTCGGGGTAAAATCGCTATAATTTTTCATTCTTTGTTGGGAAAAATTGGGAATTAAAATTCCCTAATGAAATCTTATGTATTTTATCGTTATCCGTTGGAATTTTTAAAATCGGACCAGATCTCAACTTTTTGTCGTGAGACTATAACCCCTCTAGCTTCGCCTCGGGGTGAAAATGAAAAAAACATTATTTTCAATGTCACTCAATTTATTGATATAAAGTGATGTACCGGGTGTCTGATTGAGAAAGGCACGCGGCTGTATATCACAAACTATTCGTCGTAGAGACTTACGGTAAAAAATTTTATCACCAAAGTGGCCAACAGAAAATCCTGGAAAATATTTGCAGGTTTCTAAGATGGCCGCCAGGGGGCGTAACCGCCATCTGAAACTTTTAAAGTGATTTTTTTCTGAAATTCATATAGTGAATATACCAAAAAAATATTTTTTATTTAAAGCTGAGCTTTACTCGAGTTATTTTTATTCGACACTTTTTGACGTATCCATTGAAATGAAGTGGTGTGGTCTGTCAAATTTTTTAGTTATGCCGGTAGAGTGCGTTTTTTGATATAATAACATAAAATTTCTCTAAAAAATTAAATGCAATAACATAATTTTTTTTCCATGAAAATGTATTATGATGATGCCAAAATAGGCTAGTGAAAACCGTATCTCGATACCTTATTCCTAGCCTAAAATATCGAAGAAAGAAAATTTAGTTATCATATGATTCAAAAAGACGCCATCACACCGCTATTTATTTTCATTTATCTATATTTTTCCAAGAAGCAATGATGAAATTTCATTTCATCATTCAATGATTATCATATAGGTACTAGTATTCTTAATTCAAAAAATTTTTATAAAATCGTTTAGGGGCATAATAATCAATAAATATAATTTGTGAAAGTGCAAGGAGGTATTTAGAATAAGAAGAGAAGGCTATGAAGAAAAAATAAATGCCTAAAATCAACTGGTCAACAAATATCAAAAATGAACTTATAATGGCAGTGTTATGAGTTTTTGTGGCACACACAAGTAAGGACTGAAAACTATTGAAATGCATTTACGAACAATGAAGATGTTGATATGTTTGCGGTATATTTTGAAAGTTTTCAAAATGCGACAATGGCACAAAGATTATATAGAACTCGATTTCCAAATTGGCGTTCACGCCATGCGAGAATTTGTTGGGCATATTTGAAGAAAATAGAGAATTTTCATCTGAAATTTATAGGGTCGAAGCTGCCAGTATTACGCAAATTTCGGACTGAACGCGGAAAAATTCTCGCATGTCGTAAACGCCGAATATAGAGAACTGTATATTCTTTGTGCCAATGCCACATTTTGAAGAATTTCAAAATATACCGTCAGTGATATCAACAGCTTCATTGTTTGTAAAATGTATTTCAATCTTTTTCATTCCTTACTTCTGTGTGCCACAAAAACTTATTAAACTGCCACTATATTTATAATTTTAGTATTTGTTGACAAGGTGATTTTAGGCATATGATTTTCCTCCATGGCCTGCTCTTCATATACTGACTACTTTGCACTTGCATATTATTACATTGGTTATTATGCTCCCACTCGTTTTTTTTCGAAGTTCTTGAAATAAGAATGTTATTTTTTGAAAATCATAAAATTATTAAATTTCATCATTGATTCTTGGAAAAAATACAGATAAATGAGAATAAATACTGGTGTAATGGCGTCTTTTTGAATCATATGATAACTAAATTTTCTTTCTTCGATATTTTAGGCTAGGAATAAGGTATCGAGATACGGTTTTCACTTGCCTATTTTGGCATCTTCACAATACATTTGTAAGGAAAAAAAATTATGTTATTGCATTTAATTTTTCAGAGAAATTAGCAATTTTCTGTTATTATATCAAAAAACGCTCTCTACCGGCATAACTAAAAATTTGACAGACCACAGATGAAATGTTTTCGATGAAGCAATAAATGCTTTTCTCAACGAGATCAACTCTGTTGAAATCCGTTCAGTCGTTCAGGAGTTACAGCTGTTTATTCAAAAAAACATTGAATCAACCCCCACCACTTCATTTCAATAGATTTGTCAAAAAGTGTCAGATATAAATGACTCGAATGAAGCTCAGCTTTAAACAGAAAATATTTTTTTGGTATATTCGCTAGATGAATTTCAGAAAAAAAAATCACTTTGAAAGTTTCAGATGGCGGTTACGCCCCCCGGCGGCCATCTTAGAAACCTGAAAATAATTTACAGGATTTTCTGTTGGCCACTTTGGTTATAAAATTTTTTACCGTAAGTCTCTACGACGTATAGTTTGTGAGATACAGCCGCGCGACTCTCTTAATCAGACACCCGGTACATATTGAAATTGTGCACTGTTGACTAGTAATTTCTTGAATATGGTCAATAACTTTAGGAGGTATACGATGTATCTGCTGAGTAATCCTTGCTTTTATATCTTCTAAATTCTCCGCTCTAGTAACATATACTTTGCTTTTTAAATACCCCTACAAAAAGTAATCTAGATGTGTCAAATCTGGCGATCTGGCTGGCCACTCAATCGGTATCCTTCTCCCTATTCAACGATTCAGGAAAAAATTATCCAAGCAAGGACGGATAGGTGCTGCATTATGGAGAGGTGCACCATCTTGTAGAAAGAAAATGTCATTTCTCGGAGGATCACGTTCCTTATTTCGATATAAATTGATAAGCACAGGAATAAGGTGGCCTCGAAGAAACTTCAAATATTTAGCACTAGTGAGGTTCACGTCAAAGAAATAGGGACCCAGAATTCCAAAATGACGAAATTATTATCATTCGTCCATAGCTCGTGCATTTGGTCGCCAAATTGAATACGCCGATCGTAGTCCTCTTCATTTAGATCTTGAAAAAGACATACCTTATAGGGATTATATTTTGCTTTCTTTAGAATTTAGTGAACTGTGAAAGCTGCCACATTGGAATCAGAAGCCGCTTTGTTAAGTGTTGAGTGATGATTATCTTGCATTGTCAACAAAACTTTAGGTCGATCTTCTTCTGATTTTGAGGTTTGACTAGATTAAGGTGAATTAGGAACGTGTCCAAAGCTATTTTGGAAACTGGCTAGATGTCTTAGGGTCTACCCAGCTAAAATATTTTCATTCATTGGGCATTTCCGGTTATACCAGAAATAGACCCTAAGTCGCTTATTCTGAATGGAACACTCTATATATTATTACATTTTTGAATTCTACCTAAGATTGTAGGTAGATTTTATGCCTCATGTCCTTTACGTAAGTCTGAGCGTTTTTGGCTAATTTAAGTTTTTATGTCAAAAATGACGATTGCAAGCTCTAATATAATTATCAATTGTTTCTATAAGGAAGCCCTTATTAGTTATTTTCAATTGGATTCCTTGTTGAGAAGGGCCTAATTTTTATAGATTTTGTATAATATTTGGATAACTTATCATACAGGGTGTTCAAAAAAATGGGATATAAAATGGAATTTCCTCCATTTGAATCTTGATAGGTCTTTAAATATAAAATATTAATTATAATGGGTAATTTACCTTTCAAATTGTAGTAGTGAGATCACTAGATCGAGAATTCTGTATTCAATTGATATTACCTATGAATTGCAGCATACTATTATAAATAAAATCTTACCATATACAGAATAATGTAAAGTAGCTTCACTACTATGGCCTTGATAGTCACTTGCTCTACACACATATTCTCCTTGGTCTTCTAAAGTTATGTTCTTTATTATTAAAGTTTTTTCATACTTAAATATTACATTAGACATCATCAGTGGACCCTCAATTCTTGAAAACTCTTTCTGAAATAATTAAATAGTATTATGAACTTATCAGCTACATCGTCTGCCACTATGAAATTATCATTTTTATCATGAACGAATGCTTTCATAAACAAAATTTTGTACGAAACTCATTTATGTATTGTCGTACTGTCGACAAATGTGATATTAAATGAGATAAACTAAAGGAAGATCATCTATAATATATGTGTTAATGTAGGGTGGTACTTGTACCAAAATATAAACTATATATCACAGTTCAACCAGAATCATTAGATATCTTGAAAATTATTGAACCATATGTTCGTAGTATTTGTCTTTCCTCTTTCAGTCCATATTGTTTAAATTAAAATAGTTTAAGCGAAAATATATACAAGTGGAAATTATGCAATGATACAGGCGATTTACAAGTTTCAGATTCAGAAATAATATTGAAACGGAAATCTCCTGACGAATGTAGGTTCAAAAATAATAAACTCATATTCTTGCTTGCGGAATTCAATGTGAATTTTAATAGCTTCCAGAGATATATGAATGTTGTACTTCTAATATTTGATTTTCGTATTCACAACTTGGTGTTTTGCATTTGCACTTTTTACTAACACATCTCGAAAATGTTTCAATCCATCAGTACTCAAGTTATCTGATTGTAGGAGATTATGCTTCCTTCGGAGACTTTCCACACTTTTGTTTTTGTTGAAGACGCAACTGTCAAAATTTTACGAAAAAAATTAATAACTCGAAAACTGTTAATTTAAAGTATGAAGAATGTTATGACAGATTCATTATAAATTACATAATGAATTCGAAAATCAAAAAATATACAGGGTATTTCATTTGAAATAAAAAAGTTGATATCACTTCCGGCAAAACCGGAAATGCAATTTTCCTCGAAATAATTTTGAAAAATAGACTTAGTCAGACAATATTTGCTCTGAAAATTTCATAGCGATACCTTCAATGACAAAAAACTTATGGACCGATTACGTAGCTCTGGGTCACCCTGTATATATATATATATATATATATATATATATATATATATATATATATATATATATATATATATATATATATATATATATATATATATATATATATATATATATATATATATATATATATATATATATATATATATATAATATATATCAGTGGCATCTCGTGAGGTGTTGGTTTAAGGAGGCTATAAGAGGTGTTAAAAAATACACTATAGGCGAAAATTTTTAGGATTTCAAGGTCAACCGCCTTATAATTTAAAGAAAATCAAAGTAAAACAAGCACCCTAAAATATTAAATAGGTAACTATTCGAGGATTTAATCAAGTGTTGGCAGCAAGTACCAACGGCGAGGTGAGACTTTTTTCTTGCCAGAAATAAAATAGGCCCCTCCCAAAAGTAGATTAAAATAAAATTCTTGTCATAAAAGTCAAACAAAACTTAATGAACTAACGACAAAATAAAATAATAAAATATACATTCAGACCTAAACAAGAAAATTTGAATAAATTCTTTGGTATAGACATCTATTTTTTTATAATTCCTGTAATTATCGATAATAGAACAGACTGCCCCGATTTTCTTGAAATTTCGGATTAAAGATCAAAAAGACAATATTTTTGATGATAAAATTAATCTATTTCATGAATTTTATACTTTTATGAACTCGGAGGTTACGTTAGTAAGGTTAGAAGAAGTCAGGTCAGCTCACGTTTTTGAAAAAAAAAAGATGACCCAGCGCAAAATCTGACTTCATATTCGGCTTTTTCAGGCCAAAATAAGCTATCCGAAATTTCAAGAAAACCGGGGCAGTCTGTTGTATTATCGATAATTACCATAGTTCCTGCATTAGATGCCAGTGCCAAACAGAGACATTTTCCCTAGTAAAAAGTAAACACTGCTAACAAAATAATTAATTTTTTACCTGTGATCCGGTTAGCCAAGGATGTCTCTCATAATTTCTTATATTAAAACCGCGATTCTGATTTTTGTTACGCTGCACCAAATTGTTTAATTCCGGGGTAGGTCGCAATGTTTTCATTGAAACTTTATCATCGTAAGTGCACTTACAAGTTATGGAATAACAAATATTTCACTAAGTCACCATTGAAATTTTTGAAATTAACTTCAGTAACCGAACTCATTTTAAAACAATACGCGAGCAAAATAAATAAACAATCTGTTTTGGTCCACTAGTCACTACGATTAATGCTTTGCAACGAGTTCACTCGATTTTACCCGAAAGTCTATAGTTTTCTCTCTGGCATGGCATATGGAATAATGAACGAGTCTTTACCTTATTAAGCCACAACGGCATTGCCACTGTTGTTATGAAATCTTGAAATTAATGAAATGCAGTAAGCAGTACATGTAAATACCTTCTATCGTAATAAATGAATTATATTATATTATAATGTAGGTTGAAAGGCAGGTAGGTGCATAAAATAATATGATTTTGATTAATATAAATATGCTGAATGCTGACTATTCAATATGATATATTAGTGATACACGGAATATTATTGAGGAGGAGGCTTAGCCTCCTTAGCCGCTCCTGATATACTGATATATATATATATATATATATATTTATAGAATAATATATATATATATATATATATATATATATATATATATATATATATATATATATAAATATATAAATATTAATATATATATATAAATATATATATATATATATATATATATATATAGAAATATATATATATATATATATATATATATATATATATATATATATAACGTGCGTCATGCGTTATTTCTTATAATAAATAGTATCGGCCCAATCAATCCAAAATTCATGAATAGTTGTGATCATTTCATCAAAATAGCAATTATTAGAAACAATCAGTCATTATCTTATGTCAAAAAATGCCAGCACGAAGACTTTTTAAATTTGTTTATTATTTATGGAGAATGTAATAAAGTAATATCAAGAACTTGCAGCACATTTGCTACTCGATATTCAGAAAAACGGAAATTAACACTAACACTGTAACATGCGTATTAATCAAATTGAAGATATGGCATGAACTAAAATAGCAGAGATAAGATCAATTTGAAATATCATTTCATTTTAATTTAATAAATGCTCAAAATTCCGCCCTCGAACCTCGACACATTTTTCGCACCTACGGATTAGTTCCTCATGGGTAGCTCTTCTAATTGAATCCTGTGATATTTTTTGAAAGGCATTTCTTACTCTCTGCATACAATCTTCAATAGTTGTTAATGGACTCTCATCAACTTTATTTTTAATAGTTCCCCAAATAAAATAATCCAGAACTGATAAATCGAGCGAGCGAGGAGGCCATAAGAAAGGTCCATTATTGGCAATCCATTGATCATGAAAAATGTCTTGTAAATAATTATTAATTAAATATGCATTATGTGGGGGAGCACCGTCGTGCTGATAAAAAATGTTTCTATATTCGGCGAGAGGTAAATTTTCTAAATAGTTATTATTCAAATTTTGTAAGATATTCAGATATCTTTCACCTAAAAAAAAAACAAAAATTCACCTATACATATTAGCAGAAGAGAAAATTTAATTTACCGTTTAAATTTTCCTGATAAAATTGTAATGCCACCACTCCATCATTTCTTATGGCACAGTAAACATTGAACTGCCAATTTTTCTGAAAGTTTCGCTCTTTGAACATATGGGGATTTGAGTCACTCCAATAATGCGAATTGTGTCTATTAAAAAGTCCATTTTTGGTAAATTTGGCTTCATCTGTCCATATAATATTTCCTAAATAAGAATCGTCACCCTCAGACCTTATTAGAATAAACTCACAAAAATTCTGTCTTCTTAGGAAATCTGTTTCCTTCAATCCTTGAACCATATGGAATAAAAATGGATGAAACTTATGTTTTAATGAGATTCTGTGAATTGAATCTTTGCATAGTCCCGATTCCAGAGCAGCTTGTCTTAATGACATTCTTGGAAATGCATGAAAATATCCCAGAATGACTATTTCTATGTTTTCGTCATCAACAATAGGCTTTCTTCTTTGAATTTTTGCCTTGACAGAGCCATAATTTTTAAAATTTTCCAGTATGCGTTTTACAGTGTTTGGTGTCGGTTTCTGTCTTTCTGGATATCGAGTAGCAAATGTGCTGCAAGTTCTTGATATTACTTTATTACATTCTCCATAAATGATGAACAAATTTAAAAAGTCTTCGTGGGTATAATTTAAACGTGCTGGCATTTTTTGACATAAGATAATGACTGATTGTTTCTAATCATGGCTATTTTGATGAAATGATTACAACAATTCATGAATTTCTAATAAAATCACAAATAATTCAAAAAGTTGTGAACTTAACCCCCACAATGCTAATATCAGAACAGAGGGAATTCAAATTTACACAACTTGACGTAAAAAAAAACAGGGTGTTCCGTTTGACCTAAACAAGTTTTTGCGGTTTGAAGTTGACGAAATGTAACGCGAAAAACGGAACACTTGGTATGATATTATTGAATTAATTTCAGTTGTAGAACGTAGTTCTTCCTGTGTTCTTTTTATGTGACAAGAAGCAAATGAGTACCTCTTACAGGAAGAAAGTTATACCGGTTCTTGTAAACCGTTGCACCTGTCAAATTTTCTATAAAATGTCAAATATCTCTGAAACGGCTAGGTTTAGGCATAAGGTATGTTTCACATTTTCGACACAGAATTTTATGTTCTTTTTGAAAACTCTAAAATATATAGGGTGTTCCATTTGAAATAAGCAAGTTGGTATCGACTTCCGGTATAAGCGGAAGTGCCAGCTGCTTGTAAATATTTTGGTTGGATTGGCCATACCGACATTAGTAATCATCTAAATTTTCAAAATTTTCTTCAATATCGATCGATTCAGTTCCCGGTGCGACACCCTGTATATATATATATATATATATATATATATATATATATAATAATTATATATATATATATATATATATATATATAAATATTTAAATATATATAATTATATATATATATATATATATATATATATATATATATATAATATATATATATATATATATATATATATATATATATGAAAACAAAAATAGCTACGTAAAAAAAGAAGAATTAACCTAGGTTGTCATAGTTTCGTTCTGCCTCGAAAGCAGTACCAGTTGCCAAATAACAGCTCATTTGGTTTGATGGGAGCTGTTGGAGATCAGACATCAATATATTTCGAAAATTGTAGGTATATAATGAAATTGATATATTAGCTTTTCTGCCACCTGAATATTGACTTTCGGTACGCTGCAATAAAGTACTATTTTCGGGAAAAATACGCCTAGCTATACATAATCTATAGGTAAATCAATAACTTGTCTGAAGTAGAAACCATTGTTTCACTTTTTTCACCAGAATATCAACTCTGAAATGAATGCTTATTATAAGCATGAGCCTGAATTTTACTGCAGGATCTGAGAAATGGCCTCAATTTTCAGTTTTGTATTACTCATATTTTCGAATATTTGAGTACTCATATTATATTGAAGTACGTACACCTTTTTGATGAGGAGTAACCCAGTCCAGTTTAACTTCATTTTCTGCATAAACTAAGCATAACAGCTCAATGGTTCCTCCAACCTCACTCTTTGGGTCTTCCTTCCATATCTCAGGCTTTGAAATCCCATTGACACTCTCTTGAAACAAAAATAATTGAAAGTAAATATATATATATATATATATATATATATATATATATATATATATATATATATATATATATATATATATATATAATATATATATATATATATATATATATATATATATATATATATATATATATATATATATATATATATATATATATATATATATATATATATATATAGATAGATAGATAGATAGATAGATAGATAGATAGATAGATAGATAGATAGATAGATAGATAGATAGATAGATAGATAGATAGATAGATAGATAGATAGATAGATAGATAGATAGATAGATAGATAGATAGATAGATAGATAGATAGATAGATAGATAGATAGATAGATAGATAGATAGATAGATAGATAGATAGATAGATAGATAGATAGATAGATAGATAGATAGATAGATAGATAGATAGATAGATAGATAGATAGATAGATAGATAGATAGATAGATAGATAGATAGATAGATAGATAGATAGATAGATAGATAGATAGATAGATAGATAGATAGATAGATAGATAGATATTTTTATTCATTTAGAATCATTATAATATAAAAATTACAGTGAACTAAAGAAACGTCAAAAACAGTATTATTGGATACTAATTGAATAAAATTAAAGTAGACATAGAAACACATAAAATTTTCACATTTTAAAATCAATAAATTCTTGCACACAGTAGGGTTCGACTGTGACTAAATATTCGAATAGTTTAGATTTACATTTTTTTGGATTGCTTTCAGTTTTTACAAAGTCGGGTAACGCGTTGAAATATTTTATGCAATTAAAAAGTGGAGACCGTTGGTAAAACGTCATATTGTGCTTAGGGTAATTAAGCATTATGGATCTAGTGTTATATAAACTGTTTTTTTTGTAGTCAGAAAAAAGTTGTTCATTTTTAAGTAGAAAATTTATACACTCATAAATGTGGATGGCTGTAGCCGTTAGAAGGTTATTTTTCCTAAAAACCCCTCTACATGACTCTCTGAACTTAATATTAAACATTGTTTTAATTAGCCTTTTTTGTGCAATGAAGACTTTATCGAAATCGGGGCTCTTGCCATAAAAAATGACACCAAATTTCAGTCTAGAATAAAAATTTGCGAAGTACAACATTCTAATAACATTGTCATCTAGTGTTTTTTTCAGAACCCTGATAGTGTATTACACACTATTAAGATTAGAACAAAGTTTTCGGATGTGTTCTGACCAGCCCAAGGTGGCGTCAACATAGAGCCCCAGAAACCGCACAGAGTTATCCTGCTCGTAGTTAGTACCATTTATCACAATGTTAGAGGGCGTTTCGAAACCAGCATGGTTATTTTAAAATAAAACTGTTTTGGATTTATCGGAGTTCAGAATTAATTTGTTTTTCGCAAACCACCCTGTGGCACTCAGCATGGCTAAACTGCATTTTTCTTGTAGTTCGGTGTAAATCTTTGCGCTCACAAGTAAGGTTGTGTCGTCGGCATATGTTAAAATTGTATTATTTGAGCAATTCATGTCTTTTATATCGTTAATATAAATTATAAATAGTAGTGGGCCTATTAAACTCCCTTGAGGAATGCCGGTGTCAATAATTTTTGTTCCTGAAAAATATTTAGATGTGCCCTTTTTTATGACGACTTGTTGTTTTCGTTGCGACACATATGACTCAATCAATGTCAAGGCTATGCCCCGAACGCCGTATTTTTCTAGTTTTTCCAGTAGAATTTGGTGGTTTAGAGTATCGTATGCTTTTGACATGTCCAAAAAAATTCCCTCTGCAATCTCTCTTCTTTCAATGCGATCGAAAATCGATTGCAGAAGTTCAAATGCCGCCGTGTCAATTCCTTTTCTTTTTGTAAAGCCATGCTGCGTGCCACTGAGAAGCCCGCACGTATCAAAAAAAGAAATTAATCTATTAGATATAACTTTTTCAAAAATTTTCGAAAAACAATTCAGTAGGCTAATTGGCCGGTAGTTTGCACAGTCACCGGAATCTCCCTTTTTAAAAATTGGAACTATCAGCGCCACCTTAAGCTGATCAGGAAAAATGCCGTATTTCAGCATGTTATTGATAACATAAACAAGGGGACAGATAATTTGGCCAATACATTTCTTGATAAGCAGATTGGGGATATCATCACTTCCACAGCTGTTTTTATTTTTAAGATTAGCAACAATATTATTTATTTCCCACTCGGTAGTTGGGCTTAGGAAAATTGACTTCTTATTTCTATGTATGTCGCATGAAAAGTGTTTTTCAGTTTGTGTTTTCATTAGATCAGGTACAATGTTCTGTAAGAAATCACTCATTTTGTCCGCAGAAAATTGTGGATCAGCGTCACCAAAATCGCAATCAGAGGTTTTTGAAAATTTACCTTGTAGCTTATTTACAACTTGCCACACCGCTTTTGATTTATTTTCACTTTTTGTTAAAATTTCACTGATGCGATCTTTACCAATTTGTACAAGTAAATTATCATATCTTTTTTTTGCAGTCTTTATATGCTTCTGAATATTGACTATTACATGTTTTCAGCACCAGTAAAACATCTAATTCATCTTTACATTTTCTTAATTCAGGTGTGTAATGCTGAATTACATTTCTATTTCTAACTTCGCATTTCTTTTTTGGAAATATTTCATTGAAAATGGGAATAAAAGTATTAAGAAAACTCACCCATTGATTGTTGACATTTCTTTCCTCTAATGAAAACACATTTTCCCAGTTTTGTAAAACTAGGGAATCCTCAAATTTTTTTATATTTTTTTCTGAAAAACACCTTCTCATCATAAACCTCTTAGATCTATTCCTAACATCCAAAAACACTTTAACACTTTTATGATCGGAAATGTGATGCTCAGACACCACTGCGTCGCAGTAATTATTTGCACAGATGTTGTCGAGACATGAGGACTTGGTAGCCCCAATTCTTGTATATTCCTTGGTGGTAAGTTTGAAACCGTACCCTTCCAACAGAGATATGAAAAAGGTAGACTCAACACTTGCAACTGCCACGTCAATGTTGAAATCCCCCGCTATAAACGTTTTGCAGGTTTCAGCGGAAAGAATTTCTAACATTTCTTCGAAGCGATCAAAAAACACCCATATATTGGAGGGTTGCGCGCACGAACGATACACTGATGAAAGAATGACTCTTTCTTTTTCCTCACCCAAGAAACATTCTACCGCACAGCATTCAAAATGTATTTTCAGTGCTAACTTGTTGAGGTCCTGGCGTGGTCGAGCCCTATGTTCACTTTTCACAAAAATCGCAGATCCTCCATGCTGCTTTTCATCGCGGCAGAAAGAGGACACTAATTCAAAACCTTGCAGCTTATATGCTTCTAGTTGCTCTGCAGACTTCCAATGTTCTACTATTGAAAGCATTTCACATTTGACCTCTGCAGATAGTAGTGCATCTAGTGCGTTAAAACTGGTGCCAAGAGCTTGCACATTTTGGTGCATAATGCAGCTCCGGGGCTTGGACACAATGTGTCTACTATGGAGTGAATTGTCTATGAGCTCCGGCTCTGTTCCGAAAAAACCGAAAACGTTTCACGATGACACCTTTTGGCCAAGTCTCTGGTTTGTACAAATCCTCCATAAGGGACATGTCCGCGCCAATTTTGAGCGAGGCACTGTTTGCGTTATCTCTGAGAGGCAATTTTTCCACTTGGAAAGATTGACCCGGGAATTTTGCTTGTAGGTATTTCTTAATATGGTCCTCTTCTACGTTAGTATTAACACGGCTCACACAAATCCACGCACGACTCACGGCACTAGCAAAAGTATCCGTCGAGTCTGCGGTGGATGAGCTGGAAGTATTCATGCCAACTATCGGTGGATTTTTGTTTGTAGAAATTGTCCCGCGTTTATCGTCATTTTTAGAGGGATTCGCGTTGCTAGCTTCTTTTGAATTGCTAGACGGCACTTTTTTAGCGTTAGGTATATTTTTCCTTGAATTGTCGGACTTTTCCGTCAACGTGGCACCGTCGCGTTTTGTGTATTTTGTTTCATCTTTCTTAATAAGACTAATGATTTCTTCTTGGTGGTTGATTGTTCGTTCTAATTCACTTTGCAGCCTTATTGCAGCATTTATTTCCACTTGCGACACCCTAAGGTCATTTTTAGCGGTTAGCAGTTGCATTTCTAAGGCATGAAATTTTTTGAGGTTATAACTCGCGTCGTCATTTACTTCAATTGCATCGGCGAAATACTCATCACTATGTTTACCAATGTGCCTTTCGAGGCCCGCACTGACTATAAGGCCCGACGGTACCTTTTTACCGATTATTATTTCGATTAGGTATTCTTTTTTCAATTTATTTAGTTCATTTGAAAATTCAGCAGCACTCGCCATGATTGCCATGTTGCATGTATATATATATATATATATATATACATAGATATATATATATACATAGATAAATATATATATATATATATATATATATATATATATATATATATATATATATATATATATATATATATATATATATATATATATATATGAGACAGATGAGACAGGTACAACTAAAGACACTACTCGAAAATTATATGTGTTACATTCTATACTCCATATATAACAGGACTCTGGAAAAACAGGGCCTGTCGAAAAATTATTCTTTGCCTTCTTGAATCGACTAGGCTTAAGTCGAAAACAGAGGGATTTGTTATGGCTTAGTTATGGAGTGATAAATAGAAGATGGTATAAAAAAACATAATGAAAGTGGACACCGCAACAACTTACAGAGTATGCCATAGTCAGCAGGAAAATCTTATGCACATCCTGTCTGCTTGCAGAGTCCATGCTCCATCAGGGTATATAGAAAGACCTAATGGGGTGCTCTGAATTTTCTACTTCCATCTGAGAGAAGTTTATGCTATAGACAAAGAACCAGTGCTACCATATGTTCCACTAGAATTTGAAGCGGTTTTTGAGAACGATATAGCTCGCATATAATGGAACTATGCTTTTCCAACAACTGGGCAGATCCACGCAATGAAGCCTGATATAGTCCTGCTTGACTAAAGCTCAGATAATTGTTTGTTATCGGATTTTCAAACCCTGCCGAAAATAATGTAGTGATGAAAGAATAACAGAAAAGGCAGAATACAGAGATTTTATGTTCGAGCTAGAGGACACTATAACCAGGGCGTTAAGTACGGATGGTCGTAATGATCATATCAGGGTGGAATGAGAGCTAACTATGTGACATAATTAAAGATTATTCTGTAATGCAGATCTCTGGCCGAGATATTGACGCGCAGAATGCAGAAAGCAGTGTTGCTCGGGTTACTTCGAGTCATCAGGTCCCATGAACTATAGAGGCATTTTGCAGCTTTGTTAAGGGACGCTGTAAGGGCAGGATGAACAACTACTCCAAGGAATGTATAAAAGGTTTTTCAGAGAGTAACCCACAACATCCGCAGTCTCACACATTCCTGAGAATGCGTGATACTCTCATACCGCGGGATACTCTCACGGTAGTCTATGAAAGATTTTTCCTCTCACACAGACGTAAAAAAAAATAATAATGATAATATTTATTCATTTCACAACTATTGTGAAGATATATACTTTTTCAATTATTTATAAATATATATATATATATATATATATATATATAAATATATATATATATATATATATATATATATATATATATATATATATATATATATATATATATATTTATATATATATATATATATATATATATATATATATATATATATATATATATATATATATATATATATATATATATATATATATATATATATATATATATATATATATATATATATATATATATATATATATTATATATATATATATATATATATATATATATAGATATATATATATATATATATAATATATATATATATATATATATATATATATATATATTAAAATATATATATATATATATATATATATATATATATATATAAATATATATATATATATATATATATAATAAAGTATGAACTTTAAAAAAAAACACAAGCATTTAGATACTGTATTTAGCAGTAACGAAATGTCGACATGTTTCGAGTTATGAACTCATTATCAAGACTGACTACAGGAGAGTATTACATTACTACTTATACTTTTTTATAAAACAGACAAAAGCAAAGGTGATACCTGAAAATCAATTTGTTCGTTTACAAGAGGTAATTGACCAATATGGGCGGAACTTATTTCGAGAATTTCAAGAAGGTCAAGGCGCTTTCCTTTGTTACCTAGTGTAACAAATTGGTTTTGTTGAAATCCAGGAAGTGATTGAATTTTATACAATGTTCAGAGAAGCCAGTCTGTAAAATTGACTTTTTATGTTCTTCAACACGAATATTTATATTCCTTCCTGTCTGTCCAATATAGAAAGCAGGATATTCGTCACAAAATATTTTGTAAACACCACTGTTTTCTCCAATGTTAGAGTTTTCTTTATTATTGACCAAGAATGACTTCAAGTTGCTTTTATTTGTACAAATTGTTTTAAAGCTATTTTTCGATAGTCTGTTACAAATTTTGCTACTCAAATTAGACACTTAATTTATTGGAAAGTATTTTCGTTCTTCATTAATAGTTTGCGTGGGGTATATTGTTCATACATAGGTTGTTCACGATTCCATTATCGCAAACAAATTTTCAAACTGAAGTTAATACAATTAAATTATTAGCCACCAATAACTGTTACAATGAAAGTCATCGAAAAGCTAATTGTGAAAAACCGAATAAAGTATCTGTTGCATTCAATATACCCCACGCAAACTACTAATGAAGAACAAAAATAATTCCCAATAAATTATGTGCCTAATTTGAGTAGCAACATTTGTAACTATCGAAAAATAACGTTTAAACAATTTGTACAAATAAAAGAATCTTGACGTAATTCTTGGTCAATGATAAAGAAAAATCTAACATCGGAGAAAACAGTGGTGTTAACAAAATATTTTGCAACGATTGCCCTGCTTTCTATATTGGACAGACAGGAAGGAATATAAATATTCGTGTTGAAGAACATAAAAAGTCAATTTTACAAAACAAAAATACCACATTGTATAAAATTCAATCACTTCCTGGATTTCAACAAAACCAAATTGTTACACTCAGGTAACAAAGGAGAGCGCCTTAACCTTCTTGAAATTCTCGAAATAAGTTCCGCCCATAATAGTCATTTACCCCTTGTAAACCAACAAATTGATTATCAGGTATCACCTTTGCTTTTGTCTGTTATATAAAATAGTATAAGTAGTAATGTAATACTCTCCTGTAGTCAGTCTTGATAATGAGTTCATAACTCGAAACATGTCGACTTTTCGTTACTGCTAAATACAGTATCTAAATTTTTTTTAAATTGTGAAACATAAGCCAAGTGTTTTTTATTTTAAAGTTTATACTTTATTCTTTATGATTTTTCACCAAGTGATGTGCGAGAATTCAATCTCAGTTATATATATATATATATATATATATATATATATATATATATATATATATATATATATATATATATATATATATATATATATATATATATATATATATATTTATATATATATATATATATATATATATATATATATATATATATATATATATGAATATAGTTTTCAGTGATGTAGGCCATGGCCCACGAGCAAAAACTGGCTAGTCAGGACAACTAATCCGGCCCACCAAATCAGACCAGATATACCTACTTTTCAACCGACCTTTCTCACTTATTTAGTTTAGATTTGAAGTAATGAAATTTATTCAAGAAAGTACACTATCCAACTAAAATATATTCATATGTTAAATATTCTGGCAATTAAATTTAAAGCAGAGAGATATGTAGCTGTAATATTACACAAAAAAAAGATTTTACTTTACAGATAAGTTGTGCAAAAGCCGGGAATTCACTTCCAGATGTATGTAATTTTTCAAATTGAGCAGACTGAAACGAGACACAAGGTTCTATTTTTAAGCTCACAGAGCCTCAATTCTAGATTCAACGGGAATGCTATCTCAGATTTTAGGCTGAATTTTTGATATGTTTTAAAATGTGTGTATTTTATATTTATCTGGGATTGAAGTAGTAAAATTTTCTTCTGAAATGACTTGATATCAGAATATGAATCTGGCAAAAGCTGTTTTCCGAAACATGTGCTTTCTTGCAGACGTGATTTAAGTTCATTTATATGTTTTCTCAAATCTACATTAAACTCTTACCTTCAGCACCATTCGATGTAAGTAACGCGGTGAAATGACAATTTTTTCATTCAAGACATTCTGATTATTGCTCGAAACTCAGAAGAACCAGCAATTTAATATGGCCAGTCGCAGAATTGTCGATATTCCAGCGCATTGAATCTGTTAGAATTAACAACTGATACAACTGGTTTTCGAAATTCTAACATATTCAAGAATTTTCTCTTGTGGAATAATACATTTATATGATAGATGGTTTTGAACCACTGTCAATTACTACAGCTTCTTCTTTTTTTCCTCATACATGGTTTTGCCCTCTCTATTGGTGATACATTTCAAATTTTCCTCAAAAAACTCGTAGTTTCAAGTCCTCTGAAAATATCTTGCTCGTTGGTTATTCTATGAATACTATGTGTTCAGACTTTTTACTTCGAATTTAGCGAGCGCGTGGCAACCACGTATTCTCCGCAAGAACAATCACCGCCACCAGAAGAGGGGGGACATTACGAATTTTGACGTCGAAGAAGAATAATACGAGAATTATTATTACAGTCCACTACCTACTAATTACTACCTACTAATTACTATCTACTATTTACGATTTACTTTTTGCATAATCTTAATTGTAATTTGAATAAAGTTATGTAGTTTAAACTCAGTGCAGTTAATCTGTAATCCACGACGAAGACTAACATTTTGGTCCAATCGTTCCGGATGAAAAAACCAGAAAATCACCATATAGATACACGAATCACGACAAGTATAGGATAATAAGGGTGAGCTCGTTCCATTTCCCTAAATTTTCATATTCCTGAAAACATTCATACACGTTTAATTTCAAATATTGTAGTGAGTAACTCGAAAATTAAAAAGTTAACAATTGATTCCATGTTCACGAATTTACCGGGAAATGTTCACATATTCAAAATTTATTTCAAATTATTAAGTAGTACTTGATTAACTTAATATATTGCCGATAAATTTATCACGAAAATATTTACTCGTACAAAAAATCAAAACTTATTCAATAGTTAAGTACTCGACTATAACAAACTTAATTATTGTTTATTTTAACACGAAAACGTAAAACATTTGAAACACATTTTATTTTAAATAATTATTTACTCGCTTTTAACAAACTTATTACTTCATTGTGGGTTTATTTCTGAAATCGAATAATAATGGCAAAATCAATAAAAGGTATTGATGAAGAAACATCGGAATTGCTTCATGTTCGCGAGGTAGTCTCTGCACGTTTAGAAAGAGTCAGTCAGTATTTGGAGAGAACAGATGTAAACATTATTCAATTAGAAATTCGGTTGAAAAACATTGAAGACGATTTCGCGGAATTTGACCGTTGTCAGACACGTTTGGAGTTTTTAGATCACGGAAACTCATCATAGAGATCACATCGAAGAAATGTTTTATAATGTTATCGGTAAAGTGAAAACCTATATAAAAAACGAGTCCGAAAAACGCGAAACGAAACCAACACCCGGTAACAGTAGTCAAAACATAAATCAAAGCGGCGCAGTTGCCAAGTTACCAGACATCGAACTACCGAAATTTTACGGAACTTACGATACTTGGTTAAGTTTTAAAGATATATTCAATTCAGTAGTGGATCGACGAACCGATCTTAATGACATTGACAAGTTTTTATACCTTAAATTATGTTGTAAGGGTGAGGCACAAAAAATCATAGAATCGTTAGAGTCAACGGGAGATAATTATAAAATCGCGAGAGCATTACTAGAAAAAAGATATGATAACCAGCGCGTAATTATAAACTTTCACATAAATTGCTTACTATTCAATCTTCCAGACGTCAATAAAGAATCGGCACAAGGGTTGAGGAAGCTTATAGACACCTTTAGTCAACATTTGAAAAACTTGGAAAAATTAAAATTACCAATCGAACATTGGGATGCATTATTAATACCGATTATTTTGAGAAAATTAGATGATAAAACGAAGCGAGAGTGGGAGCTTAAACAAAATGATCAAAATTTACCAACACTAAAAGAACTAACCGACTTTTTAACGAAAAAATTTTTCACCTTAGAAGCAGTTCAAATGAATGATGTCAAATCTAATAATGTTCAACATTATAAAGATAATTCGCAAACAAAATTTCACAATCGAGAGCCCATCAGAAAAATTAATTGTCACGCTACTAGTTACAATAATAATTATTTCAGCTGTGTTATATGTAAAGAAAAACATTTCATCTATCAATGTCCTAAATTCATGAATTTATCATTGTCCGAAAAATACTCCGAAATTAATAAAAATAAACTATGTAGCAACTGTTTAAGACCCGGTCATGTAAAATCAGATTGCAGGTCGAGAGGTTGTAAAAATTGTAATTTAAAGCACAATACAGCGTTACATGCTGACAACTATCGAAATCAGAATCAAAAATCTCAAAATCTACAAACAGCGGATTTAGTCAGTAATAATAACAACGGTGCCACAACATTGCCAATGAAAGAAAATCAATTTAGGCGATCTATGCATTCAAACGAAAGTCAAGCAAGCACATCTCAGATTACAAACGATAACGGCAGAGTTTCGGAAATACACACGCTTTGTAGTTTCAATGGAAATAAGCATTCGAACACAAAATATAATAATGATGAATCCGAGTTAACGTGCTTAGCTTCTAATCAAGTTTTACTGCCAACCGCGACAATTTTGATTCAAAATAAAAACAAAAACTGGATAACATGCACGGCTTTGTTAGACTCGGGAAGCCAACCAAATTTAATTAGTGAGTCGTTGAGCAATAAATTAAATTTAGAACGTGAGAAAATAAACATACCATTAGGAGGTGTAAACCAAATCGAAACAAATATAACTTATAAAACAAATGCTAAAATAAAATCGAGAATTGAAAATTTTGAAAGAGAACTATCGTTTTTAATATTACCTCGAATCACAGATAAATTGCCATCAATAGAATTTGAAAAATCGCAAATTAAATGTCCAAAAAATATAATTTTGGCCGACGAAGAGTATAAAGTTTCAAAAGAACTAGACCTGTTACTCGGAGCAGGAATTTTCTTTGAACAAAGAAAGGCAAAACAATAAAATTAGGGGTCGATTTACCCGTTTTTCAAGAAACCCATTTCGGATGGATTATAACCGGAAATTTATATTTGAAAAATTACGCGAACAATAAATGGGTATGCAACTTATCGACAATTACAACAAATCAAAATTTACACGATTCTCTCACAAAGTTTTGGGAGTTAGAGGAAATGCCTCAAAAAAAAGTGTTATCGAAAAAAGAACAATATTGCGAAAATAATTTCAAAATTACAACTCGTAAGGACGAAACTGGAAAGTTTATCGTTACATATCTTTTTGTACAAAATTTCGAAAATAAACTAGGCGATTCAAAAACATCTGCATTGAAACGATTTTTTAACTTGGAATCACGACTACATAAAAATGTAGATATGAAATCACAGTATGTTTTTTTTTTTTTTTAACTTTATGCACGAATACGAAACTCTTAATCATATGACTTTGAAATGTAATTTAGACGCAGACGATTCTGTAAATGATGAGTCATTCTTTCTACCGCACTCAGCTGTATTTAAAGATTCGTTAACAACCAAATGCAAGGTAGTTTTCGACGCTAGTGCAAAAAGTAGCACAAACATATCTTTAAACGATTTACTCTGCACGGGACCGACAATACAACCAGAACTTTTTTCTCTTTTATTACGACTACGGCTTAAACAATTTGTTTTAATCGCGGATATTAAAATGATGTATAGATGTATTTTAATAGAGCCGAGTGAACGAAAATTTCAACAAATTTTGTGGCGAGATACAACGGACGAACCTATCAAAGTTTATAAGCTTAACACCGTAACTTATGGTACATCTTCGGCGCCATATCAAGCTACGAGGTGCTTAAAAGAATTAGCTATACAAAATCGTCATAAATATCCTCGGACTTCGGAAATAATTGAAAATAATTTTTATATGGACGATTTATTACTAAGCGTAGATACGATACACGAAGCAAAAAACATCTTTCACGAAATAACGAATATTTTTACTCAAGCGGGTTTCGAATTAAGAAAGTGGTCGTCAAACGACATATCAATTCTCGACTATATATTAAAAAACAGTAACAATAAGGATGACGATAATTTAGTATTATATCACGACAAAGAATTCAAGGCTTTAGGTGTAGCTTGGGACGCAAGTTCAGACCTTCTAAAATATTCTATCAATATAAAATTTAACGAAACCAATATCACAAAACGAACAATATTATCGATGGTAGCGCAAATTTCTGATCCTTTAGGCCTAATCGGACCAGTTGTCATAAAGGCGAAATTAATTATACAGAAATTATGGTGTTTAAAACTAAGTTGGGACGAAGAAGTTCCAAAAGATGTAAAGGAAACATGGTTGAACTTCACGTCACAAATACACATTTTGAATAATATAAATATAGAGAGACACGTTTTGGAAAAAGATTCTCATGAAGTAGAAATTTACGGTTTCAGTGATAGCTCGGAAAAGGCTTATGGAGCATGCGTTAATTTATGTTCGACTAAACGTAACGGAGAACGAAGGATAAGACTTTTGACCGCGAAATCAAAGGTAGCACCACTTAAAAGAGTAACTATTCCTCGCTTGGAATTATTAGCAGCTGTTTTATTAGCTGAACTAGTATATAAAATAAAAAATATTCTTAATATGGTTAGTTACAAAACAACATATTTTACTGATGCCACGATAGTGTTGGCATGGCTTAGAATTGAACCTTCCCAATTAAAACCCTTCGTAAGTAATAGAGTATCCAAAATAATCGACCTTACTGACGTTTCGGAATGGAAACATATACAAAGCAAATATAATCCCGCCGACATAATCTCGCGCGGCTTAAACCCGGAAGAATTAATAAAATGCGAAATGTGGTTTCACGGACCTAGTTTTTTAAAACACGACTCTAATAACGAAACAAACAACGATATTGTTATAAACGTAGAAACATTGCCTGAGTTAAAACCACAAACTATAACGCTAAACGCCACTAATTCGACTAGTAAAATAAACTGGTTTGAAAAATATTCTGATTTAACGAAATTACAGCGAATCATTTCATACATTTATCGCTTTAAAAACAGATCAAAAAATTTAGTATCAATTAAATCTACAACCTTAACAGTACAGGAATTAAATGATTTTCTTTTAATATTAATTCGACTAGCACAACGAGAGCAATTTCAACCAGAAATATCGAAACTTGAGAAATCGCAATGTTTAAATGACAGCAAAATTTTATCTCTACAACCAATCTTAGATACAAAGGGTATACTAAGAGTAGGAGGTAGATTGACAAACTCAAATTTAGACTTTGATCAAAAACATCCAATAATCTTGCCTTATAGACATAAACTTACAGATTTAATAATACGACAGGCTCATATCGAACATTTACACGCCGGTGTTCAAAACTTGTTAGGTATATTAAGATTAAAATTTTGGCCAATCAATGGTAAAAACGCGGTAAAGAGAATTACAAGTTCATGTATAAGATGTTTTCGCGCGAACCCGAAACCAATGCAATATTTGATGGGATCGTTACCGGGTGACCGTGTAAAAATTAACAGACCCTTCGCAGTTAGCGGCTTAGATTACGCAGGACCTATCTACGTAAAAGAAGGTACACAACGGAGAAGTAGGTTAATCAAAACTTACATATGCATTTTTATCTGCTTTGCAACAAAGGCGGTCCATATAGAGTTAGCACCCGATTTAAAAACAGACAGTTTTTTAAACGCACTCAAAAGGTTTTGCTCCAGACGGGGAAAACCCAGTGATATTTACTCTGACAACGGTTCAAATTTCATTGGAGCGAATAATAGATTTTTAGAACTTCACGAACTCTTAATCGATGAATATCGAAATTCCATTATTTTTTCATTTCTATCAAAAATGCAAATAAATTGGCATTTCATTCCTGCACATGCACCTCACATGGGCGGTCTGTGGGAGGCTGCAGTCAAATCTACTAAATTTCATTTAAGGCGCTTATTAGGAGGTTCAAATTTAAATTATGACGAAATGCACACTCTACTTACTCAAATCGAATCCTGTCTTAATTCCCGACCTATAACCCCCCTCTCCAATGACATCAACGACTTTTTACCCTTAACCCCTGCACACTTCCTGATTGGGAGCTCACTCGCAAGTATTCCTCAATCAGATCTCAAAGAGGTTAAAACTCATCGACTATCCAGATATCAGCGACTTCAGCAATTGTACCAGCACTTTTGGGACCGCTGGCACAAGGAATATTTGACTAGTCTTCAAAGGCGCAACAAATGGATCAAGAAGGGCGCGAATCAAGTAAAAGTAGGCATGCTGGTGATACTAGTAGAAGATAACATGCCTCCTTTATGTTGGCCAGTAGCAAGAATCATCGAACTACATCCCGGAGGCGACAATATTGTGCGAGTAGTTTCGGTAAAGTTATCAAACGGCACCGTGTTGAAACGTTCAACCCGAAAGTTGTGTGTGTTACCGGTTGAAAACTTTTGAAAAGTAGGACTTTTCAACAGGGGCGGTATGTTCAGACTTTTTACTTCGAATTTAGCGAGCGCGTGGCAACCACGTATTCTCCGCAAGAACAATCACCGCCACCAGAAGAGGGGGGACATTACGAATTTTGACGTCGAAGAAGAATAATACGAAAATTATTATTACAGTCCACTACCTACTTATTACTACCTACTAATTACTATCTACTATTTACGATTTACTTTTTGCATAATCTTAATTGTAATTTGAATAAAGTTATGTAGTTTAAACTCAGTGCAGTTAATCTGTAATCCACGACGAAGAGAAACACTATGAACGTCAAGTGGTTCTTCAAACTCTTCATATTTTGTATCTACTCCTCCAATGAAAATTAACTCCCGAGCAGTAAATATATATATATATATATATATATATATATATATATATATATATATATATATATATATATATATATATATACAGTGCTTTCATGATGAAAGGAACAAATTCATTAAAAAATTAGGTTTCTATTTCATGTTAAAATCCTCGGACAGGTCGATTAGTATTTTTATTTGGGCAATTTTCGCAATAAAAATTTTGTATACAGGGTGTCTCATTCAAGAGCTATGGCTTTGTCATTAGTTTTTTAAAGGTAATACCCTGTATATTATTTCACTTTACAATAAAATAAATACAATAAGATAAATTCTTATCACTTTTTGTGAACATACCATATGCCTCAACTTGATGGATTCCCAGATTATAACGGAGATAGTGGAGCACCTTGAGATTTAAAATGTGGATTAAAAGTACAAAAAAAAATTTAGGTAAACATTGTCATTAAATCTGAAGAATGAAATTTCACATGTACCATCTGAATTCATTCACTGGTGCTGTATAGTCCGCAGTTTTCACGTTTTTAACGCTCCAGGCACCACACTACTTCATTGTTTAAGAAAATGCAATTACTTGAGAGAGAACGTATTGAAGTACTTATGATGATTGGTTTTGGAGATAGGGTGCGTTCACAAGAAGAAGTCTGCAATCTATTCAATGAAAATCATCCTGATCGTCCGCCAATTACTAGATCGACAGTCAGCAAAATTGAATCAAAATTCAGGAGATACGGCCACGTTAGAGATTTACCTAAAGGAAGACCACCGAGAGTATCTGAAGAAACAGTGCTGAACGTTCTACTAGAAACCCAAGATAACCCTCATACATCCATTACTACAATTTCCAATAATTTCAATTTATCAGTAGGGTCCGTGCATAAAATACTTAAGGTAAATAAGTATCATCCCTATAAAATTAAGCTGGTACATGAATTATTAGAAGACGATTTTGACCGCAGAGTACAGTTTTGTGAGCAGATTCTTGAAATTCATAATCAACATCTAAATTTCATTACAAACATAATTTTTTCTGATGAAGCCACCTTTACTTTAAATGGCCACGTCAACAGACAAAACTGTAGGTATTGGGCCACCGAGAATCCTCATTGGATGCAAGAATGCCACACACAGCGGCCTCAAAAAATTAATAAATGGGCAGCGATTGTTCGAAATCGTATAGTTGGTCCCTATTTTTTTGAAGGAACACTAAACGGAGAGGACTACTTGAACTTTCTCCAGTTCGAACTCATTCCGGCTTTAGCTGTTTTGTTTCCTAACCCACAAGATCCTGACATACCTAATAACGAGATATGGTTTCAAGAAGATGGGGCACCTCCTCACTATTCAATCGCTGTTCGACAATTTCTTTATGCAACTTTTCCCAACAGATGGATAGGACGGAGAGGTCCGATTGAGTGGCCGCCAAGATCACCGGACATAACCCCATTGGATTTTTTCTTATGGGGTTATTTGAAGTCTAAAGTTTATTTGAATAGACCAAATAATATTGATGATCTAAAAGAGAGAATCAGGCAGGAAATAAGACTTATCAGTCCAGAAGTAATTGAAAATGTGCAACGGGAAACATTGAATCGACTTCAAAAATGTCTCGAAGTAAACGGACAACAGATTGAACATATGTAAAAATTAAATTAGTAATTACATTTGTGTGTTTTCATATCGTACCTCTCATTACCCACTATCTCCGTTTCTGGCAATCCATCGAGTTGAGGCATATGGTATGTTCACAAAAACTGATAAGAATTTATCGTAGAATTGTAAAGTGAAATAATATACAGGGTATTACCTTTAAAAAAACTAATGACAAAGCCATAGCTCTTGAATGAGACACCCTGTATACAAAATTTTTATTGCGAAAATTGCCCAAATAAAAATACTAATCGACCTGTCCGAGGATTTTAACATGAAATAGAAACCTAATTTTTTAATGAATTTGTTCCTTTCATCATGAAAGCACTGTATATATATATATATATATATGTATATATATATATATATATATATATATATATATATATATATATATATATATGTATATATATATATATATATATATATATATATATATATATATATATATATATATATATATATATATATATATATATATATATATATATAATCTTTTGATAATTATTAGCAATAACAGGCTGGTTGAATCTTAAAAATCTCGATTTTATTAAGAACTTGACGTTCCGTGGCAAAGTTTGACCAAATCTCCCATACCGGAGAGTTCAAACAATAAACCACAATTGTGTGATTATCTTCCGTATCAGAGGATTTTGTTTGTTATACTATTTTCATCTTCAAATTTTCAATCCAATGCTTGGCTACGCCGTTCTGATGAGGACCAAAGAGTCCGAAACACGTGTCAACGGCTGCTTCCATATAAGCGTACTATACCGATAATTCTACTCCACTTCTTTAATGTTTTCCCATGACTAATTTCTTTGTTGTTAGATAAATAGTACCCTATTATTATTATTTTCAAACATTACGTGGGTAAAGGTTTCTTTGGTTTCCCTTGCCATCTGGTGATAGCAGTTTTGAATGTTAATATTGGACTGAATGGCATATACAAAGCAGGCCTGTTTATTCAATTTTTTCAAATCAATAAATGTCAGAGAAATTTCAATTACGAATATCGTAGTGAAACGTCAAGTTCTTAATAAAATCGAGATTTTTAAGATTCAACCAGCCTGTTATTGCTAATAATTATCAAAAGATTAAAAATAGATCACAGGCAACAACAATTCGAATAAATAATTAAATATTGCAAGCTGAAAATATGGCAATGATCCTAAACTTAAGCTGAGAGTTTTAAACTGTAAGTACCCTTTTTTTAAAAGATTTGAAATTCTAAATAAATAAAAAATTTCATTAAAAACGGCTACTTCCATATAAACGAACTATACCGATAATTTTGCTCTACCTATTTAATATTTTCCCGCAACTAATTTCTTTGTTATTGTTTATTTACTCGTTCTTAGATCTCGCGGATAGCATTAATCGCCTCCGTGGCAAGTTTGACCATATCTCCCATACCGGAGACTTCAAACAATAAACCACAATTGTGTGATTATCTTCCGTATCAGAGGATTTTGTTTGTTATACTATTTTCATCTTCAAATTTTCAATCCAATGCTTGGCTACGCCGTTCTGATGAGGATTTAATATTTTCCCGCAACTAATTTCTTTGTTATTGTTTATTTACTCGTTCTTAGATCTCGCGGATAGCATTAATCGCCTCCGTGGCAAAGTTTGACCAAATCTCCCATACCGGAGAGTTCAAACAATAAACCACAATTGTGTGATTATCTTCCGTATCAGAGGATTTTGTTTGTTATACTATTTTCATCTTCAAATTTTCAATCCAATGCTTGGCTACGCCGTTCTGATGAGGACCAAAGAGTCCGAAACACGTGTCAACGGCTGCTTCCATATAAGCGTACTATACTCCACTTCTTTAATGTTTTCCCATGACTAATTTCTTTGTTGTTAGATAAATAGTACCCTATTATTATTATTTTCAAACATTACGTGGGTAAAGGTTTCTTTGGTTTCCCTTGCCATCTGGTGATAGCAGTTTTGAATGTTAATATTGGACTGAATGGCATATACAAAGCAGGCCTGTTTATTCAATTTTTTCAAATCAATAAATGTCAGAGAAATTTCAATTACGAATATCGTAGTGAAACGTCAAGTTCTTAATAAAATCGAGATTTTTAAGATTCAACCAGCCTGTTATTGCTAATAATTATCAAAAGATTAAAAATAGATCACAGGCAACAACAATTCGAATAAATAATTATATATATATATATATATATATATATATATATATATATATATATATATATATATATATATATATATATATATATATATATATAAATATATATATATATATATATATATATATATATATATTTTTATATATATAAATATTTATTAATATTTATATATAAATATATATATATATATATATATATATATATATATATTATTTATTCGATTTTTTTTTTCTTGTGAACTATTTCTATTTTCTTGATAATTATTAGCAATAACAGGCTTGTTGATTCTTAAAAATCTCGATTTTATATATATATATATATATATATATATATATATATATATATATATATATATATATATATATATATATATATATATATATATATATATATTAGATTTAACTAAGACTCTGCAAAATGAAAGTAACAAATTGTTTAAAACATAGCAACAAAAAAATTTTATTTCTCCACAAACATCAAAAGAATTAATTCGACACAACAGCCTTTCACCAAAATTTTACGGGCTTCCTAAAATACATAAAGAAAACATTTCATTAAGACCTATTGTCTCTTATATTCAATCACCTCTGTATAATCTTTCTAAATTTCTTTCTTCAATATTAAAAAATATAGTAAATCAAAATCCTTATTATATCAAAAATTCTCTCGATCTAGTAGACCATCTTAGAACTTTGAAAATACCTAACAATTACAAATTTTTTTCATTAGATGTTGTTTCTCTTCATACCAATATTCCAAATTCTTTAGTTCCAATAATAATTAATGACAAATGGAATATTATCAAAAATTATGCAAATATTCCTAAAACCGATTTTATAGAAGCAATTCAATTTGCCCTTGGTACAAACTATTTTCAATATGAAAATTACTTCTACCAACAAATTGATGGTGTAGCAATGGGAAGTCCTATTTCCAGTGTTATAGCTCAATTAGTTTTAGAATATTTAGAAGAAAATGTATTAAATAATTCGAATGAACGAATTATAACTTTCAAAAGGTATGTTGATGATTGCCTTATAATATCATAAGAAGATTTTATTGATGATATTCTCAAAAAATTCAACGACTTCAATAGAAAATTACAATTTACTCTAGAAAAAGAAACGAACAATACATTAAATTTTCTTCATATTACTCTCATACACAAAAAAAATGAAATTATCACAAAATGGCATAGAAAAAAAGTTTTTTCACAAATAACATTGAACTACAACAGTACACATCATTTGTCACAAAAAAAGAGTTTAAAAATCGGATATATAGACAAAGCACTTAAATTTACTTCACCTACACACAGACATGAAACATTACAAGATGTCCATAAATTACTCATAAAAAACGATTACCCAATAAAACTTATACAGATAATCAGTAAAAATAGAATTCATAAACTTTACAACACATTAGAAACATCAAAAAAAGAAAATATTAACAAAAAATATATTCCTCTTCCATATATTCCTCATTTAAGTAATAAAAGTTCACAAATTTTAAATTCACACAATATTAAAGTAGCCCACATCGCACAAAATTAAATTAAACAAATATATTCTAAATTAAAAAGTAAAACACCTCTTCTGCAAAAATCTCATGTTGTTTATAGTATACCCTGTAATAACTGTAATAAATCATATATAGGACAAACTTTTCAAAATTTAGAAGAAAGACTAAAAGCACACAAATATACCAGAACACAAACCACACCACTAAAAACAATGAGAATCATACTTAATAGCACCAAAATTTTAGAAATAGAAAAAGATCAAAAACGCAGAGAAATTTTAGAAATTTTACATATTCAAAAAAATTTAAATAAAGTCGTAAATGATAGAACAGATATCAAACATTTGAGTTCAATATACACAGATTTAATTCTTTAATTTTTCTAAGAAACAACATAAATCAAAACAAAATAATTCAACAAACAAACTCTAACCATAACAACTCATCTTCTTAGACAAAATCTAAACATCTAGAATTTTCAATTTTTCGAAAAAGAAAGTATAGTTTAGAACATATGATCTCCATAATATCAACAGACCTGTCTGTTTATATTCGACTAAATAGCACGTAATTAATAACTGAAGACGGCCACAGCCGCAATGAGAAATTTTTGAAAAAAAGATAAATAGTACCCTATTCTTTGACTCTTCAAAATCAAAATAATTTGAATCTATTTCGAACATTACGTGGGTAAAGGTTTCTGTGGTTTCCCTTACCATAATAATAACAGATTTGAATGTTAATATTGGACTGAATAGCACGTAATAAATAACAAAGAACGGCCACATCCGAAAAATTTTAGTGAAATATAGTAGTCTTTTACTATTCAAATTTTTTCAAATCAGTAAATGTCAAAGAAATTTCAATTTTTTCAAAAGTTTTGATAAAGCCACGAATGTCGTGGCGAAACGTCAACTTTTTAATAAAACCGAGTTTTTTAAGATTAAACAAGCCTGTTATTGCTAATAATTATCAAGAAATTATATATATATATATATATATATATATATATATATATATATATATATATATATATATATATATATATATATATATATATATATATATGTTCATCAGTATCGACCACAAAAGCTCTACTAATGACAACTATAGTCCGCATATTCTGATTCTAATCGATGAGTAAGGTATATCTCAAACGTTCATTTTTTAAATTGTTGAAACATCTGATGCAATTCGGTTCAAACCTGAACATTGGTAGTTGTTTATAAAAAAAAAATTCAATGAAGTTTTAGTTGCTACACATTCAATTTATTGGAGTAAGGGAATTAAATATTAGTCAGTAACCTTCCAAACGGTATATCCTTTCAATAATAGGGAGTTTTTGAGTTTCTATTTGAAGTCAACGTAATTATCGTAAACTGCTATGTTGAGTTTGCGCAGAGCGGAAAACTTTATCAACGGGTTGAAGATCCAAAAAGAGTTTTTGAATTCAAATTTATTGCGAACGTCAAATAAGTATAACCTCTCTTGTGTTCTTGTATTATTATTTGTCGGGTGATTTTTCCAATTTTCATTCACCTATTATTAGCGTTCTTTGGGTAAATTATCATGGAAGATGTAATAGACTATATAGCGATCAGGCGCAGGGGTGAGGATCATAATATAATGAGAGGTATAATCTTACATAACATCTTTGAAGAGGAACAAGAACTTGAAAATATTGATGGAAACATACCCGGATTCGATTTGTATAATATTGAGGTTGAAGAGGTGAAAAGAATTTTCCGTTTTCAAAGAGAGGATTTGCCACGGTTATGCCATACTTTGCAGACCAAACCCAATTGTCTGGACATAAAGCAACTGGTAAATGCAATAGTTTGTAGTAATAATTGTGATTAATTTGGGCAAATATAATTCTTAGGCATCGAAGGCTTATGTATTTTACTGTTCTCATTGAAAATAATTTTCCTGTTATGAGCGTAATGTGCTGCTGAATCACTGACCAAATATCTGGGTTTTCAAATGGATTATTACTTAGAACCACTCTAAGAAGTAACAGTTCCTCCATATCTGTAAATCGTAGTCTTTTTTTAACTATCGTGGCAAGTGAACAAAAAACCGTTGAAAAAATAACAAAATTAGCAGGCCAATTTACATAAATAAACAAACCAAAATAGCACTGTGACATAACCAATAAAAATACCGAAACTGTCAATCTCAAAACATCAGATCGCAGACTCGATTGATGGTTGCCACATAGTAAGAAATAACATTTTTTGCGAATTTTTAATACAAAGGAAGAAGTTTGGAACGAATTAGCACGATAGTATATATGATATTAGTCACTTATCATAGTTTAAATAGTCTATTTTTCTTTAGTTTGTAACAATTAAACACAAGCGCGTTTAAACTTGTCAACACCGCGAATATAAAGGACGTTTATTAAGCGAACGTTAAGGTCCCGTTGATAACGTAGTACGTTATCGGTTAATAACCGTCTCGGTAATTTCAAAGCTCCTGGGCATGCTCAGAATAACCGAAAACGTAATTTACGTGTAAATTTAGGGTCTCAAAAACTCCCTAATATTCATGATGAGTCGCTCAAGACATTGCGTTATTTCAACTGGAAGCGTTAGTGAATTCAATTTGAATTAATCACCAATTGAAAAATCTGATCATGCTATTATTAAAACGAGTAGTGAATAACAGCTATACTATAGGTGATTATATAGAAAATGCTGTTAATTACTAGCTGAAGTGGGCAACCACAAAAATATTAGATTCTGACACATCGCTGCTCACTTCAGTATTCAGGTTTTTTTTCAAACAATCACAAGAAGTTCTCCTATATTGTAAACTTGCAACTAAAAATGTTAGCCCATGCCGCACTCGTGGATGAACAATAATATCAGTAGACATCTTCAGATCTTGGAATGACGAACAGTATGTAGATATATTCTTTTTTTCAGAAAAGCGAAAGATAGCACCTGACATCTATTAAATACTACAATTGCTTTGAAAAAGAGAATGTATTATGAGTCGTCAACTCAATAGAAAATTTCAAGCAAAATATGAAGTTCAAAATCTAATAAATATATCAGTTGATCCAGTTATGTGAAAAGGTCTGTCAATTTTTTATCATTGACTGTGATCAACGTAGAAGCTCTATTCTTCAAAGTGGTCAAAAACGTCGTGCGTGTTAAAGCAATGATAGTTTGTTATAGTTATTAACGTAACAAGGCCGATATGTAGCAAATAACGGCTGAGGTTGGATATTGTAATCCGAGGCGCAGCCGAGGATTATAACTAACTCGGTTATTTTTAAAGATAGAGATTTGCGGTTTTCGCGAACGTTGGCTACTTTTTTGTGAATCTCACGATACCGTGAACAAAATTTTCATAGCTTGCTTCGTTTTTGAGATACAGGGCGAAGTTGAAAATATTGCATTTTGGCCCCCGCCTTGTATCACAGCTATCTTTCAACTTATAGAAAAAGTAAAAACTGTGTTTTATACACTTTTTTACGTAGAATCCAGTGGCGTAGTGAGATTTTTGAAATGAGCTGTCATTGTTCAGATATAACCCAAAGTTATATTTTTTTAAATGGGACACTCTATATATTTTTCCATATTCAAAACATAAATGCTTTGAGCTCTTTAAAAATATATAATACTTTTATAATATTTCAAGTATTAGCCCTGTATTTAGATAAATTTCATTTTTGTTATAGCAAGTCAAGACAAATATCACTTTGGTAGAACGTTTAGCGCAATAAACAAATATCACTCTCATTTATATATGGTAGCATGGAAAGTATTCATTGAAAAAATATTATTTAATATAAGTTACTAAACAAAGATTAATTTAAAAATTATTATAACAGAAATTAAAACTTATATGAAACACTGCTACAAAACAAAGCTCTATTATTTTTCGGTTGAAAATATTTTATGAATATTGTTCAAATTGCTGTCCATTCTGTTGAAGACACAACCGACATCTTCTGAGGATAGCGTCAATCGACCGCAGTAACAACAAAGGTCTTATGCGTAAGAATTCGAAAGCTTCTCTCGTGGCATTCATGAGAGCATCTCGATTTTCTTGCCGCGTGTGGTTTATTTTATTTTTCATAAGGCCCCATATGAAAAAATCTAATATCGATAAGTCAGGGGACCTTGGTGGCCAGTTAATGGGACCATTATTACCAATCCACTGGATTTGGAATCTTTCATTAAGAAAAGCCCTAACGGGACCTGCGTTATGACAAGGTGCGCCATCTTGTTGGAAATAACTGTGTCCGTATTGAGCCAACGGAATTTCGTCAAGTAGTTCACAAAGACAATCATCCAAAATTTCCAAAATGCGGTATGCCAATCTTCCTCCAAAAACGAAACAAGATACATTGAAGCCGCGAATCTGCCTTGCTGTTGACGAGCCACCGTAACGTGCTCATTTTCATTTGACCAATAACGATGATTATTTCGATTAAAAATGCCAGCGCTACTTATATAGCTTTCATTCTCCCGTCTTTTGTATATACCAACTACAAAATTCATTGCGCTTCTCAGCATCACCTGGGTGCAGATGATGTATGGTTTGAGGTATGTAGGGGGTATATTTATGCATTTTCAATATCTTCGAAACTCTTGTCTTTGGAATGCCAATCGAATCTTCAATTTCTCTGCAAGAAGTATTTTTGTTCTCTTCTACCTTTGCGAGGACACTAATTTCAACATCTTCAGCATTCTCTTTCCTATAACTTTTTGGTCTAGGCTTTTCAAAAGATCCAAAATTTTCCTAATTTCTTTTTAGTCTGCCAAATATTCTCCTACTCGGTTGTCTCCTTTCAGGAAACCTTAATTTCCTATCTTATTATCTTACTGACACCCAGTAAATGGGTAATAGTAAATACCTTTCAACATAGAGGTCCATCGCTTGATTTGGATTGAAACCTACTTGGTAATATATCCCAACCATATATAATTTTTCGTAATTTTGATATCTTGGATTATCATTCGCCATTGTGAGAAAAATTTGTTAACTTTGACAGGTAGGTGACAGGACCTATATACATTCTGCACTTGCTCTTTTTCCATAGCTACCTACTAATTAGGTCCACAGCGTTTATGGTCGATAAAGAGTGTTTCATAAGAGTTTAAATTTATTGTTTTGTCAAATTATTTAGTGACCCATACTGAATAATATTTTTTTTAATGAATAGGTACTTTCCATGCTACCATATACGAATGAGAGTGATATTTGTTTATTGCGCTAAACGTTCTACTAAAGTGATATTTGTCTTGACTTGCTATAACAAAAATGAAATTTATCTAAATACAGGGCTAATACTTGAAATATTATATAAGTATTATATATTTTTAAAAAGCTCAAAGCATTTATGTTTCGAATATGGAAAAATATACAGAGTGTCCCATTTGAAAAAATATAACTTTGTGTTATATCTGAACAATGATAGCTCATTTCAAAAATCTCACTACGCCACTGGATTCTACGTAAAAAAGTATATAAAACACAGTTTTTACTTTTCCTATAAGTTGAAAGATAGCTGTGATACAAGGCGGGGGACAAAATGCAATATTTTCAACTTCGCCCTGTATCTCAAAAGCGAAGCAAGCTATGAAAATTTTGTTTACGGTATCGTGAGTTTCACAAAAAAGTAGCCAACGTTCGCGGAAACCGCAAATCTCTATCTTTAAAAATAAGCGAGTTACCCTGTAAGGACATCGAAAATGGGACAGCCTGTACTTACGTTCTATTTTCACGATCACCCTCTGTTTATATTCATAATTATTCTTTTGATAGTTGCAAGAAACGTAAAATGATCTTACTGCCTCAGAGTCATTACTTATAATTCCAACGTGCGGATCGTAGCGGTATATTTTATTTCCAAAAAAAATTTTATTGAGCTCAATCTGAAATGCAGAAATTGAGTTTCAAGTTTTGAATTCACTTCGAGGAAATATAATCGAACATTCAATGAAGTGTACAGGAATCAAACTTTCGTTCGAACAACTCAAACAAAGTAAATTGCATTTTAGTTTCACTGAAACGAGAAATTTATATTTAGTTTGAATACAATCACCTTTCTTCCTGATTTCTCAAATGATACATTCACATTGGGGGATGTTGGTCTACATGGTAGAGTGAAACTTTTGTTCCAAGTTGTAAACAGGCGCATTTTGTTATCATTCAATACTGACAAATGCTGGACATCTGGAAGCGCAAATGGAATTAAGAAAAGTAAAATGAATTATTAGTCCAGTCAATGACCATTTTCCCGTGTATTTGTCCCATACAGCACCGAATTTCATAAAAAATTGGATTTAGGTTCTACTTACCATCTATCTCAAAGTCTACCCTGTGGCAGGGGTTGCTTTTTCCCTGGGGGTGAATGCCACCTCTTCTTGGGGATGAAAAATTTTTCATTGAAAATAAGTACCGAAATCGGTAAATTGACTAATTTTAAGCAACTTTTGTTTCATGAAGTTCTTTCTGAAAGTCAATACTTTTCCACATATTCGTGGGTGAAATTATAGGTTTTCAGGTAAAACAACCACGTTTTCAGATTCTTTTTCGCGAATAACTGGAAAAATATGCATTCTATCGAAAAAAAATGTGGTAAGCAAATTTATAGCTTATGAAAAAACAAAGTAAATTGTGTGTTTGTGATGTATGCAGATCCAATAAAAACGAAATTATTGCTTGTTGAAAGTTGACTGGTATTTTCAATCGCCAAAATGGAAAGTTTCTACGTACAATAACCAAAAACAAACGCATTTTTCGAAAACTCATAAAACTTTTTTGAAAGTCCTTTGAAAAACCTTTATTTTCATTTTTTATAAATGTTCCGAGCGTCAAAACTAAGCGTGCTATGAAGAGAATAATGTCGATTCCTATTTTTTCGTTGGAAAAAAATAGTGAATATCTCACCCTCTCTTCCACCCTATTTGAAAAAAATTGTTGCCACTTTACAATTCACTTCATTCGTGTTTTTATAATACGTTCTGAGTGTTTGACAAGTTTAAAGTACTTCTTTTTGAAAAAAATTGAGTTTGAAGAGGGAATATCATTTTCGTAATTTAGCGAAAAATCGACTTTTCTTCAAAATAACTCAAAAACTATTAATGATATGCAAAATTTTGTAGAGTACGAAATTATATGTTTTTCTTATTTTAAAATGTTGGCGTCTCATTTTTTTTATATGATAAAAATTAAGTAAGATTTGGCCATTTAAAGCTTGCGCGTGTTCGCGCAAAGTACCTTTTTTAGCCCTTTTAGCATGAACCTTTTTAAAAATAAGATCTGAAAAAAAAAATTTATTTAGATGACCTTATAGCTCTTGTAGGTAAAAAACCTACAAAATGCTTTTTTTAAGGACTTGATTGCTTGAAAACTAAGCGAGTTATGGGGAAAAACCAAAAGCACATTTTTCTAGAAATAAGATAATGTATTAGTATATTGATGAGTACATATAGTGGTAAATACCAATCAATATTCGACAATCAATAATTCCGTTTCTATTGGGTCAGAATTCATCATAAATACACGATTTTTTTTGTTTTTTTTATAAGCTATAATTTTGCTCTCTAAAGGATTTTCGACAGAGTGCATATTTTTCCAGTTATTCGCGAAAAATAATCCGAAAACCTGGTTTTTTTGCCTGAAAACCGACAATTTCAGTCGCGAATAAGTCGGAAAGTATTGTTTTTCAGAAAAAACTTTATAGAAAAAAAGTTGCTTAGAATTAGTCAATTCATCGATTTCCGTACTTATTTTTAATGGAAATTTTTTCTCAACCTCCGCCACAGGGTAGACTTTGAATTAGATGGTAAGTAAAACCTCAATTCAAATTATCATACAAATCGGTATTGACTGGACTATATAAAAATATTAATGGCAAATATTCTGTGAATTCAAAAGTCTTATATTCACTGAATATTTGGAAGCGGACATAAAAAATATGAAAAAGTATAACGTTTTTGAATGAATTCGTTATAGAAAATAACACATACACTAACCACTTTGAATATCTGCAAATAATTATACCTATACATTTCTGAAGCTTTTGCAACATATTCTTCATTTTATCTTTTTTCAATCAGCTGTAACAGTATAATATGCTTCTTTGAGACATGAGCTACTTGAACTAGGAGTTGGTCATACAATTTTTGTGCTATACAGATCAAGCATATTGATTTTGAAGATACATAACTTATTGCAGTCCCTTAAAGTGATTGCAGAAGTTAATTGAGAGAAAAATTCGATTGAATAACAAACTGCGAAAAATTTCAATCCACTGAAAAAACTTTGATAACTCCATGTTTTTCAAAATCCATATTTTTTCGTGGATAACGGCGTATTGCATTTTCATACAGAGTCAATGCCTACTACAAATAAATGTATGAGAAAACATTTTAAATCACTTTGAAGAAGTCTTCAGCTACTGTTTTAATTTTTACTTCAATACTTGAGCTTTGAAATTATTTCTGTCTAAATATGGAACTTCTGGTTTGTATACAATAGGTAATTAATAATTAGAAAAATATTGGAAAAGAAAATTTTCTGTGCTCTCATGAAAATATATTGCAATGATGAATACATGTAGCAAATTGGCTTCAGACATGCGTCCTTCAAAACGCTTATAATAAAACGACAAAAGTTGGAATATATATATATATATATATATATATATATATATATATATATATATATATATATATATATATCTATATATATATATATATATATAAATATATATATATATATATATATATATCTATATATATATATATATATATATATATATACATAAATATATATATAAATATATATAAATAAAAATATAAATAAATATATATATATATATATATATATATATATATATATATATATATATATATATATATATATATATATATATATACATATATAGAATATGAAGGTCTACAGAGGTTGGTTGATTGGTAAAATCAATCAGCCAGGAATTTTTGATCTATGAACAGACTAGAATAATCCTACTGGATCCATACATAGAAATGAAGAAAATCCCAGAATTTCATCCCGCACGTCATCTCTATTTAAATATTCAATAGTTTCGGTCAGCCCATTTCTCTCTATTCATTTCTTGCTGGATAAAGAGACATCCTGAAACGAGTGACATAAAATAACATATAAAAATATTCCATGGTCTATTTTTTCTCAATAAAGATCACGTCCAATAACATTATAACATGTTTTAAGGAGATATCGAATGAAAAACGCTACACGCCTACGGCAACGCGATACAAGTCTGTTGTGTTTTTTTTCTCCATAGTAACGTACAGTTGACGGAACACAAATGTGAATGCTTTTGGCTGTCATGACATTTTCTACTGAAATTCCTTCCTACAAATCTGGTCGAGGCCATGGTGTTATACAGAGAGGGAAGAATATTGAGAAAACTAGAATATATTAACTTTATTAGTACCATTTTGTCGAATAGGTCCCATCTACATTCAATGTGCAATAAAAAATATTTCAACAATACAAAATTGTAACAAGAAAGAAGACTTTCAAATAAGGTTTAGGAAAGGTCTCAAATGAAAAGAATTATCTGCTCGAGATTCAACATCTACAGCAAAAATAGTGACACAATAGTTGCCAATCTTCTTGGCAACGACAAAATTGAATGTCGCAGAAATTCACGAGCTCTATCAAAAAATTTTCAACAACTTTTCTATAGTTGATTGCAGTTAGTAGATAAGCTAGGGGGCTTCAACCCCACTTTTGCTAATTTTTACATGTAAATCCCCATAAGGAAATCTAAGGTCCAAAGTACCGAAAATGGTTTATTTTTTGGACATGCGCACTGGGTCGGGAGTGGAAATGACTACTTGTATAAAACCCAAGAAGTCTTAAGCTGAAGAGCTAAAAGAAGTTCAATGACCAGAAGAGGTAGTAAAAAAATCTTCGTATGAAAGGCGTATCGTGTATGAGAACGAAGAAGAAGAAAAATGGCTATAATGAGTACCGTAAATGCTTTCTGGAAGGAGTACGCTCAGGATATCAGGAGAGCGAAGAGGTATCGGTCGTGAATTTCTGCTTCCATAGATGCAAGATGATGTAATGTGGGTTGCATAAAAGCACAATGAAAAATCTCGTTATAAAGGTAAGAATACCTCATTACTTTCCACGACAGCAGTTTCCACAACCCCCACTTTCCATGCTTACCTGTTGTGCAATCTCTGAAAATTACCGAAGAAACCCCTTTCCACGATTGTTATAAACAAAAGCGTCTACAATATTAAGTACCTATTTTAGTCCTTGGCAGATCGTACATCATGGCATCTAACGGAGTGTAAGCTAGCTGTACGTGAGAAAGATGAAACCGAATAATGAAAGGACTATGGTTACAGAAAATATGGGTAGATTACGGATATTGGAAATATTATTTACACGGAAGGAGAACAATTGCTAAATGGACTTTTACCGAAAGTTTTTGCGACAATATTATGCTAGTATGCGGTTCGGAAGTCTGCAACAACGGGGTACAAAATATGTGGATGGTTTAACAGCTATATCCGTGGCGACCTTGTTTCTGCACGACATGGAGTTAAAGCCAAAATGCCATTTCTGTTAAACAAAGACAATCGCATGACCAAAGGGATACGAGAAGTTATTGGAGAAGACATGGTTCGAATTGCTGATAAATACGATAAACCTGTATGTATACCGTACAAAGTGAAACAAGCAGACGTGAATTTGGAGACTCTGTTGAAAGAACTATTAACACAACTGCAGAAAGAAGACTACTATCTTCTGGATCTGCATATTACCCAAGACCTCGCCGAGGTGTTCCACAAAGAAGAAATGATTCGTTATTTAACTAATAACTTCGATTTTCGTAAACAGGAAGAGTATCGAAAGAACTGCAACGGTATAGATTGTTTAACACGGCTAACGTCTAAGGCCAGAGTTGAAATTTATAATAAATTTGTATGCCGCGTAACAATTCCAGGTGTTAATAAGAGCATTGGGAACCACATTATAGATTTTTTTAACTGTGCAGACAAGAGATTTTCCAACAATTCAGCTAAACAACATGGATTGGAAGCAACAATAGATAATTATTCCATTGGTGATTGCCAAGCACGTGGGTACAATTCCTTAACTATACTAGACAAAATTAAACTATATTTCCGAAACGCACCGGTATACCGATTGCTACGATGTGGACAAAGTTGTCGGAGAATCTCCAGAATAGCTGTTGTCTCGTATTTAATAACATGTTGTACCTCGTTTAATAGGGTAATAGCAATACAGGGAAATTAACAGGTCTACAGGTATATTTACCAAAAGAAGACAGAAGGAGGAAAGAAGTTATAAATTATTGTCTCTCCGCGTTTAGTTTTAACTTCCTACCAGTTACATACAAGTGAAAGAGAATACAGAGAACAAGGAAAACGCTGGACTTTCCCAAAAATGTTACATTAAGGCTGGAGATACATTATTTTCTCGCTCTACTTTACCATTTACTACCAGAGGATATAGACATCCAAAACATGGGCCTAGTCACTACTCTCAATTTACTTCCAAACGTTTGGCGACATGTCGAGACTCTGGTGCAGGTGTAGCAACTTCAAGTCGAGACTTGTCCACGACAGGTCGAGACCCGCTTCGCATGGAAATGAGTCGAATCATGGGTGCAGGTGTGACGTCATAACAATCGCAACCGCTATAAATTGAAAACTTCCTCCTTCGCTCTGTTTATCGGCCATTTTCCAAGATGGCGGATCACGGTATTATAGTAATTAGGAACCTGACCAACATAGGGCGTTCTGACAGATCACATTATCTCGTTATTCAGAACCTGACGAACTGCTCGGAATTTTTCAACTCGTTAAATAGTTGTGACTTCTCAAGATCAGCTCCTACTAAAATAGATTTAACCTCGTCTTCATCATCAGAGACCTTCTCAATTTGAGATTCAGCTACTATATCTGTTGGTAGAAATCTTGGAGTAGAAACTATCTTCGATTGTTGAAATTTCGCTATTGGTTCAAACAGCGAGGTAGCGTAAGAATCCTCATCAACTTCACTAGGTTTATTGATTATTATTGAGGGATATTTCGATGGAGTCTATTGGAATGGACTCGTTGGGGAATCTACTGGTTTTGGTTCCCCCACGTTGGTCAACGAACTCGATGGTGTACCCACCTGTTGGAGTTCGTTTGAAAACGTAGTCGTTGGAAAACATAGTCGTTGGAAAATATGCTTGTTCGGGAACGGAGTTATTTTGAAAGGAGCCATTTGGGATGGAATAGTTGCACGTTGAAGTATTGAAGCCACTTGCTTATTCTCTATTCGTTCAAGGCGTTCAGATATTGGAGAAAATAATCGTTGAATTGTTCTATCTTCCTCAGATCGCCCCATCTTGAAGGCAGCATATTTTTTTCTTACATCTCTAACCAGCTGTTGAATCTTAAGTTTTCGTTGTTGCTCCTTACACATGTTTTTGGAAGTCATGATGAAAGTAAACTGAACGTTAGTCTAACATGACTTCACTTTCATAAATTTATCCGCCCAAATATCGCTCATTGGAGCAAGTTCTCAATATACCCTATATTGGATATTATCCGTACGAGGATAGGGATGAGATCATTAACACTGAAGCACAAGAGAATTCAATATTTATTTTCGACGATATAATGTGTAATAAGCAGAATAAAATTGAGGATTATTATTCTATGGTTCGACATAAGTCTATTGATGTAGCGTTTCTATGAAAACACATCTAACACATGATAACGAAAACATAATAGTCCTATTCATATAGGTAAGAAAACCACATTACTTTACTTTCCACGATAGCAGTTTCCATGACCCCCACTATTCCTTCAGTCCACAATTCGTGATAGGGTAAACACTAAGACAAGATAACATAACTTTTTATTAACAATCTTATTTTTATCGAAATATTTACTGAGATATTACAAATACTACACAAAATACAATTATTTCTCTGTTTCTGTTGGGCGTATGTTTACCCTATTACTAATTGTGGACTGAAGGAATGGTGGTGGTCGTGGAAACTGTTATCGTGGAAAATAAAGTAATGTGGTTTTCTTACCTTTATGGGTAATATCGAGGTCTAGAAAATAATAGTCTTCTTTTTGTAATTGTTTCAATAATTCGGGTAATTCTTTTAATAGTGTTTCCACATTTACATCTGCTAGTTCCCCTTTTTATGGTTTATCATCTTTTTTTGTAATCCTTCGCATACTTTAACCAAGAACTTCTCTAACACCTTTGGCCATCCGATCGTCGCTGTGCAAGAAGAAGAGTAGCTTGGCTTTAACTCCGTGTCTCGCAGAAACAAGGTCGCCAATTTTCCCTCGCAGGTAACTGTTAAACGAACCACAAATTTCTCTTTGTACAAGTTCACTTCCTCCATTATATAATTAATAGGTAAGAAGTTAAAACTAAATGCAGAAAGACAATAATTTACGACTTATTTTCTTGTGTTGGGTTCTATTGGTAAACTTATCTGTAGACCGGTTAATTTCCTTGTATTACTGTTCCCTTCCAGTATACATATTGCAGTAAATTATTAAATACAAGACAGTAACGGTTTTGTTGACTTTTTGACAACTTTGTCCACATTTTAGCAAATGAGATGGAGTATAATGGTGCATTTTGGAAATAAAGTTTGCTATCCTCCAGTAAGGAAAGAGAGTCTTCTAAGCAGTTATATTCCCCTGTCTTGTTATCGGCTATGAAATAATTATATATGGTTGCTTCTCATCTTGTAATTCCATGTTCTTTGGCCAAAGTGTTGGAAAATGTGTATTTTAATCTCTTATCTGGACAGTTTAAAAAATCAATTATATGGTTACCAATGGACTTTTTAACACCAGCACTTGTTACTTGATAAATAAATTTTTTATAAATTTCAATTCTGACGTTAGAAGTTAACCACGTTAGGCAATCAATTCGGACTGTATTATTATTATTCACAATTACGTTACAATTCTCCCGATACATCCCATATTTATGAAAGTTAAAGTTACGTGTTAAGTAGTATGTCATTTCTTCTTTCTGGAATACCCCACAGAAATCTTGGGTAATATCCAGGTCCTGAAGATAATAGTCTTCTCTCTGCAGTTGTGTTAATAGTTTGGGCAATTCTTTTAACAGGGTCTCCAAATTCACGTCTGCTAGTTCCACTTTGTATGGTTTATCATTTTTTTTTTAATTCTTTGCATACTTCCTCCAATAACTTCTATAACACCTTTGGCCATCCGATTGTCGCTGTGCAAGAAGAAGGGTAGCTTCTAATCTCTCTCTAAATTCTGCTATCTTCTCTGTTTTCCAGGAGGTGTTTATATTCTTCCTTTATTGCAGTTGTTTTCTCCATAAACTCCATATTTCTTCTTCTAGCCGCTACTTCCTCCATTTATAGTTTCCGTTTTCTAGTGGATGTAATGTAAGCTTGCACCAACGGATCTATCTCTTTAATAACGCATGGATATAGTCTGTTAGTTTTATTGGTTCTACTTAAAACGTTTGGAAGCAAATTAGGAGTAGTGACTAGGCCCATGTTTTGTATGTCTATATTCTCTGGTAGTAAGTGGTAAAGTTGAGCGAGAAAAGAATGTATCTCCAGCCTTAATGTAAAATTTTTTGGACATTCGAGAGTTTGACTTGTTCTGTCGTCTTTCACTTTTATGTAACTGGTAGGAAGTTAAAACTAAACGCGGAGAGACAATAATTTATAAGTTCTTTCCTCCTGCTGTCTTCTTTTGGTAAATATACCTGTAGACCTTTTAATTTCCCTGTATTACTATTACCCTAGTAAACGAGGTACAACATGTTATTAAATACGAGACAACAGCTATTCTGGATATTCTCCGACAACTTTGTCCACATCGTAGCAATCAGTATACCGGTGCGTTTCGGAAAAATAGTTTAATTTTGTCTAGTATAGTTAAGGGATTGTAACCACGTGCTTCGCAATCACCAATGGAATAATTATATATTGTTGCTTCCAATCCATGCTTTTTAGCTGAATTGTTGGAAAATCTCTTGTCTGGACAGTTAAGAAAATCTATAATGTGGTTCCCAATGCTCTTATTAACACCTGGACTTGTTACGTGGCATACACATTTATTATAAATTTCAACTCTGGCGTTAGACGTTAGCCATGTTAAACAATCTATTCCAACTGTACTATTGTTATCTACGATACCGTTACAGTTTTTTCGATACTCTCCCTGTTTACGAAAATCGAAGTTATTAGTTAAATAACTAATCATTTCTTCTTTGTGGAACACCCCGGCGAGGTCTTGGGTAATATCCAGATCCAGAAGATAGTAGTCTTCTTTCTGCAGTTGTGTTAATAGTTCTTTCAACAGAGTCTCCAAATTCACGTCTGCTAGTTCCACTTTGTTTATTAGCAATTCGCACCATCTCTTCTCCAATAACTTCTTGTGTCCCTTTGGCCATGCGATTGTCGTTAATTAGCAAAAATGGCATTTTAGCTTTAACTCCATGTCGTGCAGAAACAAGGTCGCCACGGATATAGCTGTTAAACGATCCACATATTTTGTACCCCGTTGTTGCAGCCTTCCGAACCGCATACTAGCATAATATTGTCGCAAAAACTTTCGGTAAAAGTCCATTTAGCAATTGTTCTCCTTCCGTGTAAATAATATTCCCAATATCCGTAATCCACCCATATTTTCTGTAACCATGGTCATATCATTAGTCGGTTTTATCTTTCTTACGTACAGCTAGCTTACAGTCCGTTAGATGCCATGTTCTACGATCTGCCAAGGACTAAAGTAGATAATATTTTAGACGCTTTTATTTATAACAATCATGAAAAGGGGTTTCCTCGGTAATTTTTTTAGATTGCAAGACAGGTAAGCATGGAGGGTGGGGGTTGTGGTAACTGCTATTGTGGAAAGTAATGTGGTATTCTTACCTATATAACGAGATTTTTCATTGTGTTTTTAAGCAACCCACATTACATCGTCTTGCATATATGGAAGCAGAAATTCACGACCGATACCTCTTTGCTCTCCTGATATCCTGATATGTACGCTCCTTCCAGAAAGCATTTACGGTACCAATTACAGCCATTTTTTTTCTTCTTCTTTCTCATACACGTAACTCGTTTTATACGAAGATTTTTCTACTACCTCTTCTGGTCATTGATCTTCTTTTAGCTCTTCAGCTTAAGACTTCTTGGGTTTTATACAAGCAATCACTTCCACTCCGGACCTAGTGTGCATGTCCAAAAAGGAAACCATTTTCGGTACTTTGGACCTTAGATTTCCTTATGGGGATTTACATGTAAAAATGAGCAAAAGTGGGGTTGAAGCCCCCTAGCTTATCTACTGCAGTTTGATAGCCTACTGTCTGTTCGATATATATCTTTGACCGTGAAGGCCAATGAATTTTTAATGTCGCTCTAGACAGGACTATCTGCTTGTCTATAGTGAAGCATTCATTTTATGTTATTCCTCCTGAAAAACATCTCCATATTTCTCAATACATAAAATCCCTGATTGTCTAACTCCATTCGTTGTTGTTTCGGGAAATTATAAATATTTTTATCCTTCCATAATTTAATTAATTAAATATCAATATATTGGATTTTCGACAACTGACTAGTTTTGAACTCAGAACTATGAAATAGTAACTAGGACAAACATAAACTCTAAACCACGAAAATTGGTACTCACCATTCACATATAAATAAGTCTTATTGAAATTTTTTATACCATTTTCATCCATGCATTTGTAATAACCTACATATGGGTATGTAAAATTTGTTATGATCAGTTCGGAGGTGTAATTGAATTTCAAATTGTCCATTAACATCACATGTTCTGATATTTTCGTGTAATTGGGCATTTTCTAAAATGAGAAAAAAGTAGTTTCAATTGGTAGCACTATCGTTCCTATGATACAAAAATTAAAATCCTGGAAGAGTCTTATTAGAAGTACGATAAATATATATATATATATATATATATATATATATATATATATATATATATATATATATATATATATATATATATATATATATATATATATATATATATATATATGATAGACTTTATTCTCATAATCAAAAAATACAAAATTGAATAGAGAACAAGTCAAACACAAGGAAATTATCATAGTGAAGATTGCAAAAAACAGAAATTATGAGAAACGGTCAATTGGAAGTCCAATCGTGTTTGTACTAATAATAAAAAATTTACGAATATCATAAGGTCCGATTCTGATGGGATATCAAAAAATAAATTTTGAAATTGTTTATAGCTTTCAGTGGTCTGATATTTCCTTGGAAAAGTATTGTAGGTACAGTTTGATGCTCATTGATGATTGGGGTTTCTCTCTGATATTGTCAGAGAATTACTTAGGAGATGAAAATATCGAATATTTCTGGTACGACTAGGGTTGCCATCCGTCCGGGTTTCCCCGGATTTGTCCTAGTTTAGGGGGCGTCCGGGGGTCGTCCGGACGGGGCTTTCAAAATATGTCCGGGTAAAACCCGGACAAATTTTGTGTCCGGGTGTGTGAAGCTAGAGTGACGGAGATGAGCTATAAAATATAAACCAGTTGTGGCCGAATTTTTTCGAAACATCTATATTCTAAACTGCTCAAAATTGCATAGTATTATTTTCTTATACCAGCTCACAATGCTAGGGTCGCAGTAATGGAGGAAGGAGAGAAACTTGCTAAATACACATAGGCTTTCTTCTCTGATCAAAATAGAGTCTAATTTAAAGACTTGAGTTGCTCCGACTTTTATAAATTCATGATGAAAAATAAAGACATTTTGGGAAAAATTGGCAAGTCTGCAAAATTCCAAGATAAGTTGAATTAGTAAAAAGAACTTGATCTTGTTAAAATTAAAACTTGTTACTTACTTTTGATTTTGTTGTTCCTTTTATATGGCAAACAAACGGTTTAAAGTTTGAATAAATGAAAAAATTAAAATATAAACGATGTTTTATTCTATTCAAAAAAAATTTATTTACGGGGTGTCCGGGGAAAAACAAAATTTCACAGAAATGTCCGGGGTTTTCAAAATTTTTGTCCGGCATCGGCAATGTAGGTGATGGCAACCCTAGGTACGACTAACATTCCTAATACATTGAAAATATTCACTGTGCTTGAATATAAACTGAAGACAATAATAAATATACAATCCAGGCACTGTTAGGATGTTCGATGATTCAAATTTACTGCGACAAGATTTGCGAAACTTCATTTGGAGAATTTTTCTTACAGCTAATTTTTGAACAGAAAGAAATGTATGTTGTATTTCCAAGTTGTTTCCCCAGATGACAATACCGAAACCTAATATAGATTGAAAGTTTGAATAATACACCATCTTGAGAACTGAGTTTAAGTTTTTTTCTGATATTTTCAATTTGTTTGTTCCACCTCAAATTAAAATCAAAAGCGACCCCAAGGACATTTATGTGCGGATTTATGTCAGTAGTTTTTCCCAAAATGTTTATTCTGGCACTTTCATTTTAGTATGAGTTGTTTTAAAAACTACACACTCTGTTCTATCTGCATTGATGACTAGATGACTCTTTTTAAGCCAAACCGACACCATAGAAATAGCACTTTCGGTTTCTATTATCGAATCTGAAACTTTCTTTTTTGCCACTAAAATATTTGTGTCATCAGCATACATGAAAAACTTTGAGTAGGCATTCCTGAAAGATATTGGGCAAATCATTATCTATTTGAAATGTTGTGGCATGTGAAATATTTTTAGTTTTTTGATAATTATTAGCAATAACAGGCTATTTGAATCTCAAAAAACTCGTTTTTATTGAAAAGTTGACGTTTCACCACGACATTTATGGCTTTTTCAAAACTTTTGAAAAATTGAAATTTCTTTGACATTTATTGATTTGAAAAAATTTGAATAGCTAAAAAAGACTACTATGTTTCATCAAAGTTTTTCGCCTGTGGTCGTTCTCTGTTATTTTAGGTTTCTGTGGTTTCCCTTACTATCTAATAAAAACAGATTTGAATGTTAATATTGGACTGAATAGCACGTAACTATTCAGTCCAATATTAACATTCAAATCTGTTTTTATTAGGTAGTAAGGGAAACCACAGAAACCTTATTTAAACCTATTTCGAACATTACGTGGGTGAAGGTTTCTGTGGTTTCCCTTACGATCTAATAATAACAGATTTGAATGTTAATATTGGACTGAATAGCACGTAATAAATAACAGATAACGGCCACAGCCGAAAAATTTTGATGAAACATAGTAGTCTTTTTTAGCTATTCAAATCAACAAATGTCAAAGAAATTTCAATTTTTCAAAAGTTTTGAAAAAGCCACGAATGTGGCGAAACGTCAACTTCTCAATAAAATCGAGTTCTTTGAGATTCAAAAAGCTTGTTATTGCTAATAATAATCAAAAAACTATATATATATATGTATATATATATATATATATATATATATATATAAATATATATATATATATATATATATATATATATATATATATATATATATATATATATATATATTTATATATATATATATATATATATATATATATATATATATATATATATATATATATATATATATATATATATATATATATATATATATATATATATATATATATATATATATATATATATATATATATATATATATATATATATATATATATATATATATATATATATATATATTTTTATATATATATTTATATAATAATAAGGAGGTTTATTGGGTGTGCGGTCTGTTATATATAAAAGAAAACTCTTCTTTTCCTAGCTACTCAATATTTCGTCAAAACTTTATTGACATCATCAGGAGTCTACTGTAAAGATCGAAAATAAAACAAAAATAACACCAGAATACAAAAACCACAAACAACTTACAGTTTAAGAGTAAAATTCAAACACACAAGTCATCACACCGACATGTTAAACAGTACTGATCACACAATGGGAACAAATCTCTCTAATAACTGGTCTAATTTTTTCTTTCATTCTCATAGAGATAACACAAATATGTGGTGATTTTATTAATTCATTTTCAAACTAAATGAACCAAAAAAGTTTACGATGACATGTTAACTTTGAATGTACAATCAGGGTATGAAATAATAAATTTTTTTCCTCTATTTAGCCAATTTTAAATTATTACTATAAATGCTGCTTAACTGACCTGTATCGGACTTAAAATTAATAGTGTTCTTATCCTTCTTTATGCAACACATTTCCAGGAATAAACGGTTTCCATAATTAGACTCTGTTTTCAAAACACTGACATTATTATAATCAAAGTTATGGCCTGTTTTTATATAATGATCCACTACATTACGATGGGTTTTTATCAAGAAATTGGTCTAACATATGGAACCAACACAACAAAAATAATGAAACAATGGGCAAGAACCAATAAGAAGCTTGCAAACAACCTGAATAGACGAATTTTCTTATTACGTTGCAGAACATTAATGAGGATTCCAACACATGTACATTACAGTACTAAAAGGGTTTATGATATTTTGTTTTCTGGAAATAATGTTAATATGAGCAATAGAATAGATAATTTCGTTACAAACATTGGTAGAAAAACACTTTCATTGGAAATTAAGATGACTTTTGACAACATTTCTAGGAATAAAAAACTTATTACTGACATTAAATACAAATTACATAGTTGTTTACCGTTACATGTTCTTGACGAATTTGAAGGTAGATTAAAAAATACATTCGATTTTATTTTCAACAAGGTTAAGTATAATAACATAAGAAAGTTCAGTAATCTAAGCGACAATGCGATACACAATAGGTTCTTTAATAACAACGGTAAATGGTTCAAGAATACTTCTGGAGTTGATATCCCACAGGACATTGCTGACTTTCTCTCGCTTGGACCCAAATTTGGTATACCTTGCACCAATCAAGAATTTAGAATAGATATTTTTATGGCTGATGTTGAGAATATTATTCATGAGGTAGATAGTGAATCGAAGGATATTGTAAGGCAAGAGCAACCAATATAATTACTAATTTTTTACATAACTCAAATCCACAAATTGCTCAATCTTCACCTTTAAGTTTAATATTTAAAAAAACTAAACGTTTCTTGGGGGCTCATCCTGATCTTTACATAATGCAGGCAGATAAGGGGGGTTGTACTGTTGCCATGGATAAGAACGAATACATACGAAAAACTGAAGTAATGCTAGGGGATAACATGACATACTTACCGCTACCGAAAGATCCTACCACGTCTACCCAAAAAAAGTATAATGAATTGATAAAAATCTTAAAATCAAAAAAAGAAATTAGTGAACAACAAGCTAAACAATTAATGATTTATAATTCATCCTTTCCAAAAATGTATTGCTTGCCAAAAATACATAAACTTAATATTCCATTACGACCTATAATTAGCTCAATAAATTCTACTACCTACAACATATCAAGATTTTTGTCGGGTGTTTTGAGTGAGGCATTTGAGTTTGAAACTGAATACAATATAAAAGATACTTTTACCTTCGTTAATACTGTCGGTGGGATACAATTACCTGAGGGTTATGTGCTGATTTCCCTTGATGTTGTTTCGCTGTTTACTAATATTCCATCTGAATTGGTTATTGAAATTTTAAGATTAAAGTGGGACAGGATTGAAGATCATACGACACTATCTAGGGATAATTTTTTACAGTTGGTCAATTTTATTTTTAATAATACATACTTTAGTTTTAATGGTAAGTTTCACAAGCAAATTTTTGGAACCCCGATGGGCTCTCCGATTAGTCCCATTTTAGCCACCATAGTATTGGACCATTTACTACAGAATGTCATACCGTTATTACCTTTCAATCTTCCATTCATTTTTAAATATGTAGATGATATAATATGTTCGATTCCTTCCGACTGTTGTCAAATGACCTTAGATTTGTTTAATTCTTTTAATGATCATGTTCAGTTTACCCTTGAAAAAGAAAATCAGCAAAATGTTCAATTTTTGGACACGAAAGTCATAAGAACGGACAATAATAAAATAATTCTGGATCGGTATCAGAAGCCAACCGACTCAGGAAGGTTTTTGAATTATTCTTCAAACCACCCTAAAAATCAGAAATTCAACACGGTCATCGCTATGAAAAAACGTGTCATACATATATGCGATGAGTAGTTCAAACAAGATAATTTAAGAAAACTTTTTCTCATATTTCACAATAACGGGTACCCTAAAAATATTTTAAACAAATTAATCTATAATTCTAGTTTTTATGACGGACCGACAGAGGAGACAGATAACGCGATTTTTAAATATAAAAGATTGCCCTTCGTAAGGGGTTTGACGGATTTGATTGTACCTCTCTTCAAGGATTTTCCGGCGCTTAAGATCGCTAAATATAATTTAGTTAAGAGTTCTATGCTCTTTTCAAATGTAAAGGACCCAACACCAGTGGATTTCAAGAGTAATGTAGTATATAAAATACCTTGTTTGGGATGTCAGGGTTGTTACATTGGACAAACCGCCCAGTGGCTTAAACAGAGAATCACACAGCACAGGAGTGATTGCCGATTGGGTAAAAATTCTTGTGCTGTAGTGGATCATTATATAAAAACAGGCCATAACTTTGATTATAATAATGTCAGTGTTTTGAAAACAGAGTCTAATTATGGAAACCGTTCATTCCTGGAAATGTGTTGCATAAAGAAGGATAAGAACACTATTAATTTTAAGTCCGATACAGGTCAGTTAAGCAGCATTTATAGTAATATTTTAAAATTGGCTAAATAGAGGAAAAAAATTTATTATTTCATACCCTGATTGTACATTCAAAGTTAACATGTCATCGTAAACTTTTTTGGTTCATTTAGCTTGAAAATGAATTAATAAAATCACCACATATTTGTGTTATCTCTATGAGAATGAAAGAAAAAATTAGACCAGTTGTTAGGGAGATTTGTTCCCATTGTGTGATCAGTACTGTTTAACATATCGATGTGATGACTTGTGTGTTTGAATTTTACTCTTAAACTGTAAGTTGTTTGTGGTTTTTGTATTCTGGTGTTATTTTTGTTTTATTTTCGATCTTTACAGTAGACTTCTGATGATGTCAATAAAGTTTGACGAAATATTGAGTAGCTAGGAAAAGTAGAGTTTTCTTTTATATATAACAGACCGCACACCCAATAAACCTCCTTACTATTTCATACCGTACGGTCGATATCCTTTCATACTATATTTATATATATATATATATATATATATATATATATATATATATATATATATATATATATATATATATATATATATATATATATATATATTTCGTATGAGAAGCACACAATAATTATAAACAAACAAAAAGTTATAAATAAAAAGTCTCAGTATAAGCATAAATATAAAGAAGAACATGATATATGACAGAACAATTACATTATGACTCTACTTCATATATAGTCTAGTACAAAAAGGATTCACACAGTCTAATTCTTTGGACACTCGGAGCAGAAACTACCAAAATCTACTAAATACCACCAATAATTTTACTAAAAATCTACTGCTACTTCCACCTTATGTAAAATGTAAGAAACTCAATTTCAATTTCTATCTATGATTCTTTGCTGCAAGTTGTCACCGCTAGATGGATAACCAAATATGAGAAATCTATTTAAAGGATAATCTTTATAATTGACAATAACTAAATACGTACTGTAAAGTAAATATTACGCTTGGTTAAAGGTGATAAGACGTATTCTACCGAACCAGCCTTATTTATTGTACATATTTCAATGGTTACGAATCAAACTCAGTTTTAAGATCTGCAGAAAAAATAAATACTAGTTGAAAGCAATGAATAAAAAACAATTTTAATCTACAGTGAAAAACAACTCTTACGATAAAAACAAGTTTAATCTTTTCACAAAAAACAAAAAGAATAATTAAAATTGATTATTTAGACACGTACAGGTAACTTTAATTACCTCTGTGAGGATATACTATTTATACTAGTGTTTAAGCTATGTATTTTGTATATTTTTAAGAAAAACTGGTAATAAATACGATACATACAAAATTTAAGCCTTGCGTAACATATCAGAAGAGAGTTTAAAATTTGTACAGTTTCCTAATTCTGATATGCCTTGCTTAACATGCAGTAGTGATGATACATTCCCAGTTTTTAATTTATTTCTCAAGTCCGTTTTCACAAAATTGACTTGTGAAAAGACTCGTTCACAAGAAGCATTTCACACTGGCAAACTCATCATCATTTTTGCAAACTTAGCAAGGAAATCGTACTTCAACTGATTGTCGATATCACGTAACTTATATGTATGTCTCCCCAAAGCTTTTCTACATTGATTGTGCCACTACTTGTGCTTGGAAAAGACATTAAATTTTGGACATCATTATCAAATTTTAGTTGCCGATATTCCTCGTCAATAATCTGAAAGGATTCTGCATTACATATATTGGGGAAACGTTCCATGAGAGGTAGTAAAGTGCAGAATTCACTATAAACCGCAATTTGTGGGTCTAAGAATTTTAGTTCTGAAAAAAAAGATTGTTCAACTGGCAACCTGTCCTTCAACTGAATGCATAATTCTATGAGGAAACACTGACATCTCCTTAAAAATCAGTTATTTTACATTTGTCTACTTTTAATTTTGCAATTTCAGTAGAAACCGCGACACCTAAATATATATCATTTATATCTAAGAAATTTACAGAACTCTAAGGATCTATTTCTGCGATACTAGATGATCTAATATGAAAAGTTTTCATGTAGCAACTCAATAAAGCTTTATACATGTCACTCATAGCCCGATGCAATTTGTGAACGACACATGAATTTGCCTGCAAAACTACATTAAACTTATTCACTACTGGCAGTATATAATCCAAAAACATAAAATATAATTTGGTAATTTCATCATCGAAATTTTTACACAGGAATTCAAACGTGATATTTCTGTCCAAAGTATACTGTTCTCGAAAATATAATTTCAATGCTCCTCATTGTTCCAGAATTTGTTTTACATGTTGATGCAGAGATAACCACCTGATTTCATAATGTCGCAAGATATTATGTTTTTCACATTGCACAAATTCCTGAAATTCAGGAAATTCCCTGTGACATTTACTACTATGGCTGAAGTAGCCATAAACATCTTTCACAGCTTGCTCTATATTTCTGGGTAGTTCCCTACAAGAATAGCTAACAGCTAGAGCAACTGAGTGGCAGACGAATTTCACAAAAACACAGTTAGGATTGGCTGCCTTAATCCGTGAAACAATACTATTGTTTTTATCAAAAATAACATTGGTGGTATCAGCAGCAAATCGTAGAATGTTTTCTATTTTTAAGTCCAATTTATTCAGTTCTACCTCTAACGTATTGAAAATAATTTCAGCAGTTTCACCGTTAAGTTGTATAGTTAACAAAAGTTTAGTTTTTACCATAGAATTTTCTTTTGAGTAAAATATTGCTGTTAGAGCAAGTATTTTAGAAGTGGTGATATCCGTACTTTTATCTATTATTATAGAAAATCTGGGTTCATCTGAATTACATGAGCGTAAGTCAGTCAGTAAGTTCTCTTTGAAGACTGGGCCCATGACATCATAGATCAGATGTGCAGCTTTCGTTCTCTTACAAGCAAAGCTGTCTCCGAGTCATGGAAAGCTTCAGACAAAACCTCACTCAAGTGATCCATCACGAGAAATGGAATATTGTGTTCAGCCAACACTCCACAAATCCTTAACTCTGCCCTCTTTGTTTCGTCTTTCACCGATGTTTTCTTAAAATATTGATCAATCTGAAAAGTTCAACAACTGTAATATATTAACGTACTGATAATAAAAATGGTTTTACCTTAGAGTGACCGCTAAAATGCTTCATATTATTCTGATGTTTGATGCTTGTTGCATGTTCTTTTATTGACGCAAACCTACTTAAAATCTTTAGATTGCATGATTTACAATAAGCAAGTTTATCATCACCTGATGCTTTATCTTTCGTTAACCATTGGGAAAACTGTGGATTTTGCTCCCACTCAGCACTATAACATTGTTCATACTTTCTCTTCATTTTTCCAGAATTCGACGATCTCACTAACAAAACTTTATCACTCCACTCACTATCAAACTTTATATAAAAATGGCGCTCTATTAAAGTGAAGCGGAAGCGTAAACCATAACCATAGATATATATATATATATATATATATATATATATATATATATATATATATATATATATATATATATATATATATATATATATATATATATATATATATATATATATATATATGGTTATGGTTTACGCTTCCGCTTCACTTTAATAGAGCGCCATTTTTATATAAAGTTTGATAGTGAGTGGAGTGATAAAGCTTTGTTAGTGAGATCGTCGAATTCTGGAAAAATGAAGAGAAAGTATGAACAATGTTATAGTGCTGAGTGGGAGCAAAATCCAAGCTTTCCCAATGGTTAACGAAAGATAAAGCATCAGGTGATGATAAACTTATACTATATATATATATATATATATATATATATATATATATATATATATATATATATATATATATATATATATATATATATATATATATATATATATATATAATTATATATATATATACACCAAAACACGGAGAAACAGTGAAATAATGAATTACTTCAACTTATTTTCTGTCATTCAGGTCAACAAATATCTGCCATTTGTCATACGATGTTTCAAGAAAGCTCAAGTTTTTCCCTTCACCGCTAGATGTCAGGTAACAATTGGCATGAATGGCATAAAATATGTTTGCAAGACTGGGATGTTGAAAATCTACTGAAATCTACCAAAGTTACTGAATCTACTAAAATTCTACTGCACACCCCGATTTATCTTGAAAATCTACCAATTTAGTAGGCAATCTACCAAAAACGGTAACCTGTCAGTTCTATAAAAAGACCTACTGGTGTTTCCCCCTCTCTAATGCTTAAATTATGGACTGCGTCAATTCGTGGATTGCTGTCATTGTATTCTTGTTTTTTAGAAATCCATGCTGATTATTTTAGAAAATTTCCCATATACCTATAGCAAAAGTTTAATAGTCTATTTACCATAAGTTTTTCAAAATTTTTCGAGAGCGAGGTAAGCAAACTTATAGGGCGATAATTTCCTAGGTCCTCAGGATTTCCTTTTCTAATGAAAGGTTTTCCACAGCAATTTTCATGGATTGCGAAAATATTTTCTCTTTGAAAGCTTAGTACATAATGAAACGCTAAAGGCTTGGCAATATAAATATGCCTCATTGACCGTCATTGGGATGTCGTCATATCCGAAAAAGCTTTTATTATTATTTTTAATTGCTTCACCGTGTTACTTATTTCCTCCTCATTAATCACGAAGAGAAAAAAAGATTTTTTGTTTCTTACAAATTTCCCATTGGAAGATGTAGTATTTCCTGATATTACTAAGCTTCATTTACGAAATAGCCATTGAAGCAGTTTGCTAATTTCGTGGGATATTTAAAGTTATTTGAGGGTAGTCTGGACTTGGGACCTTTAACTGTCATTTCGCCAATGAGTTCACAAACAGTTTTGTTTTTATTTTCTGATGTTTCTAAATTTTTTTTCTTATAGAGCAAAACACATGTGGATCATATTTCGAAAGAATGTAATAAAGTCTAAGTAGTTTTTGATGTTTTTCAGTCTTGGAGAAAGTTCGTACGACTATTTAGAAAATTCAGACTTTTTTACGGAAATAACTGGAAAGCATTGATCAAATATATCAATTCATAAATTGAAAATAATTTATTTCACAGTGCCTCAATGTCTCTACCGTCATAGTACCCTGTGATGACGTTCCAATTTTCCTCGCCTAATCTATTCAAAAATAATTCTGTGGTTTGCTTGTACAGAGCACGAATTTATATTTTAGGGTTATGTGAAAAAGCAGAATTAACAAGAGAAGAAATTATTTCGCGCCGTATGATTTGATATATGTGACAGAGTAACAGATGCCTCTACGTCATCAAAATTTGATATTTACATTTGTAAGTTTTTAGATTCGTTGTAAGTATTTCTAGTTGTCATCCTTCACCTTCTCAATCTCAAATTTGAGGGCAATTATTTCACTCTTTATTAATTCAGAGAAAATACGAAACTGTCTATTTACAGTTGTAATAGTTGAGTAACTGATGTGAAAAAGTATTTCTTCTGTATTAGGTACCTTCCAACATTATTGTTAGATGCCCTCTCTCTTTCAGGTTTTATCTACAGAATAAAGGTTCTTTTTTTTAAGATTAATTGTCTTTGATTAGAGTCATTACCTAGCAGAAATAATAGGCTAATTTTATATTCATTAGAATTAATGTGTCTAATCGTGTAGGTTATTGTGCCAAGGTATATACATTTATAGTTCTAATTGAGCATACTACTACTGGTTATTGATATAACAGAATATATATTTTTATGAATAAATGAGACTCTATTATTCTTAAGTATGTCGATCATGTAAGGCTGTATAGTCCATATATTTTTGAGGAATTTTAGTGACACTTCGATATTAGTTATCAAGCTGAAAATGTCTTCAATATCTTCTTTTACTCATAAGCAACGGCGAACTTCTCCATCATGCGACAGCGAGATATCATTAATTGGCATTAATGCCATTTCGCTTGTTCTCCTGAGCCTATCAGATAGCTGTAGGTTAACATGATATGATCTATTCTCAGTCTCCTAGTCACTATTCTACCTTGTCTCTTCTAAATGATTCTTGTTGGTTAATCGATTTTTGGTTGAATTACCTGTAGCTTAGTGGTGGTGTTATCTCATTGTGTTGGCAATTCTTGGATGACTTTTTGTTTTATTGTTGTTGTTACGTATGAGAAGATCTGGAAGATCACAGTAAGGTCGAAGGATTGTGAAATCTTCGCAGATTAGTATGCTGCTTCATTTCCTGAAATTCCTACATGAGATATAATTCAAATTATGAAACGTCTTTGTTGGTTTTAAGTATGTGGCATCCCTCTTGGATTTTTTGACTAGTAGATTCCTCGAGTGGATATTATATTGTGGCCTGCTGCAATAGAGGTGCTTTAGAGGCATATTGGGAATAACTCACCAGTGCTACATGTCGACGGAGTTTTTAGGATACTTCAACCGTGAATGCAGTTCAGTGCTCATCTTTAGAGGCATCTATTCATAGTTTCTCATCGAACATTTCATTATTCGTTATTTCAAGTAATAACGCCTACTAATGAATAAGTTGTGCAATCGAAAGCAACGTAGTTAGTGGTATATTAACTGGCCTATTTGATGTTTTAATCAGATAGTGAACAGGGCAGTTTGGGATAGAAGGCACATTGGAGGCATATGAGTGGAGAATTTTTTGTTGGCGAAGATTGAGAGGAGTTTCTTGTGCTTCTACATTTAGACTCACAGAAGGACTAGATTGAAGTATTCCAGAAGAAATTCGTTGCATTCGTTGCGCTGTATTGAGTATAGTATTTGGTATTTTAAAATTTGTTTTACTAGATGTCAAATAGAGTGAAAGACCATTGTCTACTTGTGATATAACTGATCTGTAAATTTTCAATAAAACCTTGTCGCTCCTTTTTTTATTTTTTCTATCCAGCCTCTATTGGTTAACTCTTGTTCTTTCTGACCCCGTCGCTATTAGATTTTCGATGGCTAGGGATGTTCACTTTTCACTATCTCTTTTCTTTCTTCAGTTACCAACCCGCCTGGCGAGCGTGGTAACTTATTATTAACTCCTTCGATCAAATGAAATAAATGTCAAGTTTCAATTACCCCAAGCGAGAAGAACAAAATGTTCGAATTCTCGAACTGGTTTGTCAGTCTGCCTCGTGGATTCTGGTGGAAGCAAGAACTCGATGCCAAAGGAAGCCGCAATCAGAAATAATTGCTGATAGTCTGACAGCAACATATGACATTCACACCATGCGTTTGTATGACCACATAGAAGAACTCGAACAGAAGCTAAAACATATTAAATGAAACACCTATTTTTAATTTCAGACAGGGTAACTGGGTCATTAAAATTGATAATAGTATAATTGAATATGTTGATGAAATAAAATATTTAGGAGTTATATTTGATCCTCAGCTCAGATTTCAGAAGCATATTGATTTTTTGTGTAAGAAAATAGGAAAAAAAGTAGGATATTTGTCGAGAGTCAGTAAAAATCTTTCACTGTGGTGCAGAAAATTAGTGTACAATGCTACTATCTATACACATTTCAACTACTGTCTATCTCTTTTGATGTCTTGTTCCAATACATATAAGATATCTGTAGACTACAGGTTCTTCAGAATAAGGCAATGAGAATATTATTGCGATGTAACAGATATACCTCAATTGACAGTATGTTGAAGTCATTAAATTTTTCAAATACATCACAGCTTATACGTGTGGCGGGTTTACTATTGATTCATAAAATTGCCAACAATCAAGCTCTATTGTATTTCAACAAATGTTTGAATAAAAGATCTTGGAATATGGATAACAATCTAAGGACTAAGAATAATTATCAAATTGAGAGATTTCATTCAACAGCAATGGAGAAATCATTGTTTGTTGAAGGCTTAAGGTTATACAATAGCTCACCTTTAAGTATCAAGGCTTCTCCTAGTCAAGGTTAAGAAAAATGTATTTTTTAAGTTAGAATTTATTTTCTGTTTCAGTTAATATTTGTAATTGTAGCTTGTTCTGCTGAATAAAGTTGTATTATTATACCTTAGAGATCTGCGAAACACCTTGAAAGAAGAGGTCAAAACTGTGCTCAAATCAGGGCACCTGCTATACCAAAATAACACTTTCACCAACTCATCTATCGGGGGATTGGCAATCATAGTGTACAAAGATTTGAAAATTCTGATAACCATTACATGTGCAATCTCGAATGTCATTTGCATATATATATATATATATATATATATATATATATATATATATATATATATATATATATATATATATATATATATATATATATATATATATATATATATATATATAGCTTACAAGTGATCCAAGTGTATGCACCAACTAGCACCACAGATGATGGAGAAGCAGAGCAGTACTATGAAGACGTAGATACCGCTAGAAGAACTGAAAAACCGAAAAATTTACAATGGTGATGGGCGACTTCAATACGAGGGTAGGCCAAAAAACAATATTAGATCCTATGGTTATTTGACCTCTCGGCTTGGGTGATAGAAACGTGATAGGCGAAATGCTGTTTAAATACTTAAGCAGTGAAGGCCTGTTTTATATCAGTATATACTTCAAAAAAAGACCTCAGAGAAAAAATACCTAGAGAAGCCCAAACAAGCTAGTGAGAGGTGGAATTGTTTATATCCTCAAGAATAACCAAGAGATGTGCACAGACGTCACGATACTCAACCAATTCTACACTGAAAGTGACCACCGGCTTGTGAGAGCAGAGATCCTGATTGATACTGAACTCAAGAGACGACGTGAACTAGTCGAAAGAAGCATCTATCCAACATCAACAGAACTAATGCAAAAATTACATGAGTATCAGGAGACTATACGAACATAGAGCTTACTTTCCTTGAGTATAGATGAACTATCAGGAGAGATAACCAACAGAATTATAATAGCTGCGAAAAAGATATGCGCAAAAATCAAACCGAAAGATACTAAACTCAGTGCCAATACAATAAGTCTGCTGCGGAATATGACACTCTTAGTAAAAAAATCGAAAAGTGAATTCGAAGGTATCACAGAAATCATAATACTCAATAAGTCAACAGAGCCATTGGAGGAAACTCCACCGTGTGAGTCCTAAGATCCAATATGGTACAGGGAGAATACACATCTGTAAAATCGAGAACAAAAAAGGAAAAACTGTCACTGAGAACGTTGTCATCACCATCTACAACTACTATCGCAAACTGTACAATTCGTCAATTTCAAAACCTCAAGACATAAAATAGGAAAATATCATGAATGTCGGCTTCAAGGAGTTAACAGATTTAGAAAGAAGCTAACTACATATAGCATTGAGTAGGATGAAAAATAGAAAGGCTCCAGGAGAAGAGAGTAACCAGCGAAATGCTGAAAATTGGTGGTGAACCCATAGAGGAGACACTACTCATCCTTCAAATAATGAAAAACATACTTGTTGACCATAGTCAATTTCATACAGTACATAAAGTGAACACGGAAAATTTCTTGAATTTAAAAATTATCAAACAAATTTCCAAGGAAACTGGTTGTACGTATTGCGCAACGAAAAATCTGCATTCACAATCCTACGTTGAATTATAGAAATCGTCAAGTCACTCAGACTCATACAGATGCATACAGCTGTTATTAAATTATTAATTTTTAAATTATTAAATATTTTTCCTTGCTCACTATGTAATGTATGAAATCGACTATGGTCAACAATTATGTTTTTCATGATTTGAATATTGCATTTTGCCTATTACGCTGCTAGGTTTTAAATTACTATGTAAGTGTGTCTTGAAACCGTATACGCCACTATTGTAGAGTAGATATCTTCATGTCAGGATGTTCACACGACGAATTTCTGCATTTTCGTTTTGGTGGGAGGGCGTTCTGGGTTGTATTGGGGAAAAATTTTGAATTTTTCAATTCACTCCATGATTTTTAAATTATAGAAAAATTTTTCTTGTTTACATTATATAATGTATAAAATTGACTACTCATCCTCTTTAATGAATGCCTACAAAACCTATAAATTCCAACATCGCGGAGAAATTTAGAAGTCATGCTGTTGTTTAAGAAAGGGAAAGTAACAAATGTTGGGAACTACTATAAGCTTGCTTTTTATCAATTTACTAGATTTTAACAAGGATAATAGCTGATCATCTAACCAATAAGTTTGACTTTTATCAACTAGTCGAACAAACGGGGTTCCAAAAGGCTATTGCACGATAGACCACCTTCAAGCCACACATGCTAATCGATAAGACCACGGAGTATAATATCCCGCTCCATCTGGCCTTTATCGATTACAAAAATGCATTCGAGTCCATCAAAACGTGAGAAACTTCTAGAGTGAATGAACAAGGCAAGAATAGATTCTAGATACTCAACATCATCAAACATATTTATGTCAACGCCACATTCCGCGTCAACATAGAAGGCGACATGATATTGAAAAAAATCCTTATGGCGTCATAGGAAAAAAAATGTATCAACATCGACGGCTCCTACCTAAACCACCTAAGAGCAAAAAGTTATGCTAAGTCAACTTCATCAAAAATCGGTGGAGGTTGGATTAAAAATAAATCTCCAAACGACAAAATTCCAGAAGATGTTGGAATATCTGTTGATAATGAAAATCTAGAGGTGGTGGATCGAAATCGGCGAAGCGAACCAGGCCGCAGAGGTGACTGGGAGAGTGGGACTTACTTGGGCGGCTTTCAGGAAACTTGGATCTTTTCTGAGGGACTCGACAATGCCCTTCAATCTCAAGCGGAAGGTTTATGAATCCTGCGTGATGCCAGTAACAACTTATGTGAGCAATGTTAGGAATTAGCCTTCGATGCAGAGTGCGCAAAGACGTCATCCGACTGGGTTCACCGATGTTGTGGAACAGATAGTCCGTCTGAACAGTCAGAAGCAGGCATATATGAAAACAGAAGGGAGAGGCCTACATCCAACAGTAGATGGCGACATGCTGAGAAAGAAAAGAAAGAAAGAAGAATAAGTTCTTGATGTGCAGAGATCAAGTAACTCTTTCGTCTTACATCCTTCCTAAGAATTGAATGTGATAGGCTAGTTCTGAAGTTGCCCTATTTAATGCTGAGGGGACTATTGGTTGTTTCTTAGTGAATAGAATCATTTTGGATTTTGATTAAGAGAAGTGAATCCTATATTTTTGACCATGTAGTGAAATTATCAAGGACATTTTGAAGCAATATGCAAGTATTATTCGTGTTTCATTCTGAACAGTAGAGAATAGGTCATCAGCATACATAACTAACCTTACAAGAGACGTAGTAACGGGATTTTTAAGTTTAGATAAGTCTATTGCTTTGATTTTCTCGTAATGTACCTATTATTCATGTTTCTCAATATTTTTCCTTAGATATAGTGTTTGTTTGTAAAATGGAATAAATATATTACGAGCAAGAAGGAATAAGTATGCTATTTTGAGCATCTATATTCGTATAGCAGAGTACATTCAAATACTTACTTCTTTTTTCTTTACTACTACTATATACCTACTATGTTTTCGAACGGCAACATGCTGTGAAACTGCAAAAGTAGGATCAACAGAAAATCTTGTAGCGACTAGTCTACGTGCTGCATGGAGGAGGTAATAGAATGAAGGGGTTTAAAATTGAAATAAACAATTTAATCAAGCTCGTCTGATATTCAGAAGGGATGTTAAGTAAGTCCTAAATCAGCTCCTATTCAAAATATCGACGATTTGTACAGGACCGAAACTCATGACCGATATTTGAAAATGCAACAAAAATTTTGACATTTTTTTCAATATAAAAAAAATTAACAGAGCTCGGGAATGTCCAGATTATGTTTTCTTTTGCAACTTCGTGAGTTTCGGAATGTATACTCTTCTGCTAATTCTGTAATTGACTCAGCTTGCCTTAATCTGAGGCGCTTGAGTTGTTTTGAAGATCGATTTTATTTTACTAATCTGATCGTCTACCCTAGATGAGTACCCCCATACTAAGGGTTCATGTATGGCAGGAAAACTTAACAGGGTGAAAGGATTTCCCCTTATATTATCCTGCCGCGCTTGAGTAAATTCTAAAATCCTCGCTTGGCCTGCGCTACTATACGGAATCCATTGAAAAAAGCAGGTTGAATGATTCTGTTAGTTTTCTTTATGCGTGTATACGCGACGCAATCTAGTCACATATTTAGAATTGAGTCAAAAACGATTGCAAATCATTGTAAGGAACCTGAGTGCCTGAAATGAACAATTTAGTGGCGAAAACAAAAATGCAATGAAAATGGTGGATTGCCATTTTAAAACACACA
>JARQZK010002260.1:57500-67500 GCA_030704885.1 Cynegetis impunctata | reverse complement strand
GTACTACGTAACGCCATCCTTTGAATATGAATCACACACGTAACTAATTTGGATTTATAGTGCATAGAAGATTCAATTGTGACAATTTTCGTTTTATCAAAATGAAACCACAGAGGAAGTTTAGAAACCTGATAGATAAGTAGCTGATAAAGCATCGATTACTGCTTTGACGCAATCTAATTATCAACTATGTAGTAATCATTCAAATATTTTATATGAGGAATTTAGAAACCATTTGGCAGAAATTAGCTACATTTGCATAAATGAAAATTATTAACTGAGAAAATTTCAGAAGTCTGTATCAATTACATCTAATGGTTTTAAATTCATTATAATAATTAGCTGAAAAAGTTTCAATCACAAATTTATTAAAGATGAAGAACTGCATCATGTTTAGGATGATAGCTCACAGATATACAAAAGTTTGTAGTGAAGAGGTGTATAAAACTACAAGATCGAAGGAAATAAAAAAATTAATGAATACACTATTCAATCGATAATTACCTTCGACTGATATTCAATTTCAGATGCATTCCTACAAAGCTTCAGAGGTCTTGATAATGATTTGAACTTCGTATACTATCACAGAAAGTTTACTTCGATAATATATCTAACTGAAAATTTCAATTGGGAATGAAAGATATCATGACACCATCTGCTAAAGTTTTCTGGTCCAAACACTTTCAGTCAGAAGAAGAATCATACAAGAATCTTATAAGTTCGAACCTAGTAAATACTTCGAACCTAGTAGTGATGTACTAAGATTTCAACACATGATTTGTCTTCCAATTATCAAGTATGAGAATTTAATTCCCACAATCTCCCACCACCTCTTAATAAGGACAAAATAGATGAATATTCAACTAAATATTTCTAACATTTCAAACTCTAGGGATGAATGGAAGAAATCAAGTAGTCGCAACTTGAAAATAGCAATACCAAATGAGGACATTATTTGATTGATACATTCCTTTTTTCCACAAAAACTTTTGATCAGCTCCTTCACTAAGGTCGTATTCATCGAGAAGAATTTATCGCGTCAATATGAGATTCTAAGGTATTGAATTATATTTTGAAAAATCAAGCTAGCAAACCGAATTTAAAAATAAAGTTTACTTACATATACTAAACAACCCTAGCGTTATCACAAGAAATATAAGGTTACTTTGTAACGTCATTGTTGCGTCGCAATAGGAATCTACTTCATATTCTTTATTTTAATGTTATGGAATTTTCTATTGTCCTATCATAAAATTTCTTTCGAACTATTAGTCCCTACAGTCAATGTCGTTCTATTTTATATTTTATAGTTTATGTTTCTTTATTTTTTTTCTTTCACAAACTTAAACTCTCATCAACCTCTTGGGTTATTAGAGACTACATTACTGGTTAAAATTGATTCAATAAATTTATGTCATGCAGGTAACTATTTACTCGATTTATGCTACACTTTAAATCTAATGTTTCTTTAGTTCAACTCATATTGTTGCGATCTCGAACATTCTGATGTATGGGACATTCTTCGAAAATATGTTCAACTGTAGGGATGGTGTCACAGTCCGGTTTTTGTTTTAAATCGTGACAACTTCAAAAGCGAGACCAGTATATATATATATATATATATATATATATATATATATATATATATATATATATATATATATATATATATATATATATATATATATCAATATATATATATATATATATATATATATATATATATATATGCAACATTGCCTACCTACTAAAAACACCTCTGTTTCTTCGGTTTCCGGGCGTTTGCCTACTAAACCTCCAGTCTCGCACTTAGATTAGGGCTCGCGTGCTGCAATCAGCACTAGAACCTGTTCTCTTCCTTGTGTCTATATTTCAAGACCCAAGTGAATGTCTCTTTGAGTCGCGGCGGATTAAAAAAGAAAGGTTAAATGGAAAATGTGAGTTGGGAAGGATGGGGTGAAGGATGGAGAGGATTCCAATACTCGCACGAGAGATTTCCGAAGTAATCTACTTGGGTACAGCTTATAGATGGCATTTTGGTTTCTCTGTTTTACTCAAGAGGTAGCTGCGGATTAAACGGGTATGACCAATTGGTAATCGGTTCAACAGCACCTGATCACATCGTCTGTGTGTTTCCTTACACCGTAGTTTATGTTTATCTGTAGCATATTCCATTATACCACCATATTTATTACGGAGTATTAAAACCTACAATCTTATATATCTTTTACAAAGGATAGACTGTGAATCTAGCATCTATTGATCAGCCACTATTGGGTGTATAGAAGAATGATTTATATTTATTTTTGATTTCATTTTTCGCCAAACTTTAGTCATGAGAGTGGAACTACTTAAACTTGTATCGAACTGTCTCCATGAATTTCTCTTGCTCTGTTTAATTTTGTCGTGGGCTATAGCTTCCATTTTCTTGAAATTGATGAAATTCTTCATATTGGACTCTTGATAATATTTCTTCAAGGTCGCTTTCTTATTTTCACTCTCCAACTTGCAGTTTTCGTTGCACAAACTTTTGATATTGTTGGAGTTATCTCGATGTATATTTTATGGAATGGAGTTCATACTTGCACTAGAAATATTTTCCATGAATGATGAAAATTGATAATAATAATGAATATTGGGACCAGTTTGCCGTTTATGTATTAAATTTTGCTTTGGAAGACTTACTAACTATACCGAAATTTTCGATTTTATGCAATAGGTCGATAGATTGTGATCTCGACTTAGAGAAATTGGTCCACCTTTCCAATTAATTTTCATTGGATTTTGTATACGAGTTGCGGTTCCATACATTTGTTCATTGTTGCAATTAGTTGTGAGCCGAAATCTAGAGCCACAGTAGGAATGTTGTAAATTGAAATCTCTTTCGATAATGTAATCCTCTTGAAGGGTTGCAAAAAATTAATTCTCCTTTATTAATCTTCTGAGGAATGTGAACAGAAAATGAACAGACTTTACTGTTGTATATCGTTTTAACAAATATTCTAGTGATTTATATTACACCTGGGTGATTGATGTGAATTACTTCATATGTAAATTTTTTTCTTATTAGGATAAGAACACTTCCGCCTTTTCTTTGCATCCTATCTCTTCTTTTAGGTGAGGTTTTAGCAAATTCTTATTGATAATTACTATGTCACATCTATTTTCATTGAAACATTGCTCTAAAATACTTTTATTAGAGATGATGAATCTAGCATTCCGTGAAGAACTTTAATTTTCGTCACAATTGTTGAAGTCATCTTTTACCTTATTTTTTAATAGTACTTCGAAGGATTGATCTGTAATTTTCAAACCACTTAAATCTGATAGGCATTTTAATGCGACAAAGAGTATTTTTTATATAATTTGATTTGAAAGAGAGTTTTCTCTAATAGATTCTATTGAATTGTCAATTATGTGGTTTAGGCACGCCCAGGTTCTCGATTGAGATTGGGAAACGGATATAATTTCCATATGACTCTTAATCATATTGACTTGTTTCGATGAATTTTGTTCGACTTTCCTTTTTTCAACAAGGCATTATTACTGTTGTGCTTCATTAAACTCGAGGATGTTTCTGATGTCTCTTGCCACTACATTGGTGTTAGAAGTATTATCGAGTTCATTGGATGCTTCTCTAAATGAAACATTTTTTCCTGGCATTTTTTGTTTGATCTGTTTTTGATTTTCATATACTAGGCCTTTTGATCTATCAGTGGATAGATGTTCTCCTTAGCAATGTACACAAGTAGTTTCGTCCGATTCTTGGCAGTCATGATCATCGGTATTTTTCGCACACCTTTACAAGCTATTACATAAACTTTCTATATGAACGTATCTAAGACATTTTCAACATTAACCCGTTCCGGCCCAAATCATTTTGTTGTGGAAAAAATATTATGTATGGTTTGATAATGGTTTACTAGAGATACTTGAAGAAAATTAAACAAATTTCAAGATAAAAAAACACAAGGATTATCCTGCAGGATGTGGTCACTCCACATAACCAGTAGAAACATATAACCAAACAATATAACCTATTTTGCGTACTATAACATGAAACAGTTTTTGTCATGTTTCAAACACAATTCTACTTTGCACGCTGAATATTTCTGACAAATCATAGAACTCATCTGCATGAAGGTGTTCTAAATATTCAGTTATTGGGTTCCCAACCCTCCCGGATTGCCTGGATGACTTCGGTAATAATGGTCAACCTCCCGACTTCTTGGGGTGGCTAATTTCCCCAGTTTTTTTTAAATTATACGCAACCGCGCTCTACTAATCAAACTTCGATTTTTAAAGATTATGATTTTGTGGTGAAAAACTGTCAAATATTAGAAGCAGAGTAGGTATATATAAATTACAAATAAATAAATGATTGACATTTTCTTCAACCCCCTCCCTACTATACTCCTTAAAAAAATCTCCTGGGTTGGTCCTTTCGAAATTTGGCAAGCCTATTCAGTAGGTAGGTACTCCAAACTTGCTTCCTCAGAACTAGAATAAGATAACACGATTACGTAAGTGCCCAGTGGTCACTTCAGGAGACCCCAACAAAATAAGTAATTTCGAAAGAAAGAAAACATTTACGTTCAATATATTCATGAAAATGCATAAGTAAGATATAAGTAAATAACCTTGGAGCCATTTTTCCACCATTCATAAATAAAAATCACAAATTCACACAGTTTCAGTAGATCCTCTAAGTAGTATCCAACTATAGTAAACAAATGCACGTTATAGGCGCTTCGTCTTATTTCGGTCTGTCTTCGATGAACACGTCAAATTTTGCTATGTTAGACAACCCATAAAACACACAGGTATACTAAAATAGCCAACGAGCAGTTTTACTCATGACTAACAAACTGTGGTCTTCCTAGCTAACCAGTTGCCCTGAAAGGGTTAAACTAACTTTTGAATGAAAGACTTAACTTTTCGTTTGCAGCCGAAAAGATTGATTTTAGATGGATATTTTCGAGCTCTAAATGTAATGATATTGGATGAAGTTGGTACGAAAAAACAGATGAATCTTTTTATACCATTCTTCTATTGAGTTTTCTGACGTCAGAAATAATACAAGCTTCTCCTAGCAAAGAGAAATAGAAGATTAAGTTCATCTTCACTTATATCTATGTCGACATTTTTTATAACGATTAACCCTTTTTTCATAAATAATGGTTCACAGGCTTACAACTTTTTATCGCTAAGAAATTATACAGGGATAAGAATTCGCACTAACAAATATTCTCATTTCTACTACTACTCGTTCATATTTCTTTATATTTATAACGTTCTCAGGTATATTCTGTCATTTATACATATTAAATTAGTCACAATCAATTGGGTGAGTTTTTCAAGTTATTTATGGAATCAACTGAATAAGGACTTACGTCTGACATATTTCATCGGCGAGATTGATTTCTTTTGAGATTATTGACATTTAAAACATCCTTTGATTTTTACAAATTACTATTCTTCTCCTCTGAGTCGTGATTATCTACAGCATTTTTCGCTAGTCCGATAATCGTAGAATTATTGTCATTTTGGAACGAACTCATCGGGAAATTCGGAATGGGTCTCTCCTCGTGTTCCATCTCTAAATCTTCATTGACGAGAGTATTAACAGCATGCCTCACCTCCTCTGATGTGTTCTCTGATCAGAATGATTCTTATTTTTCATCGCACAACACCAGCAGAAATTAATTATTAATTTCGGTATCGCAAGGTCTAGATTCAACGTTATCTTTACAATTATGATAAGCATTTTCAAAAACTCGACCGCCTATAGACACAGCTGGAGCTTAACTATTTTATCAAATTAATACCACAAAGGAGGTTCATAGTTTAGAAACCTTATAGATATCTAATTGATGAGAAATCGGTCACCACACTTTGATGCAATATAATTATCAACTCTGCAGTAAACATTTAAATATTTTATATGATGAATTTGGTTTACATTTGGCATAAATTAGCCTCAACTGCATGAATTAAAATTTTTATCAAATTGAGGTCGAACAAGTATATGGATAACAACCCATAGCGCCCTCTGCCAGAGATATCGGAAACCAACAATTCACTGTTTACTTCTTGTTCAAACCGAACAGTAAATTATGTACACTATACCTCTAGTTCATTTTCTTCTCATTACGTAGATAATTTAAATATATGACAAATGAAAGTGACTCCAGTATACTACCCTGAGAGAAATTGCATTTGTGATTTTCCTCAAATGAACACATAAACCCTTTCCTTCGATAAAACTTTTAGTTAGTCGTTAGTATTATCGAAGTAAAGAAGTCACTTGCGGGAGTAGTTCATTATATATATATATATATATATATATATATATATATATATATATATATATATATATATATATATATATATATATATATATATATAAATATATATATATATATATATATATATATTTATATATATATATATATATATATATATATATATATATATATATATATACATATATAAATATATATATATATATATATATATATATATATATATATATATATTTATATACAATAAGGATAAAAATATTTGGGTATAGCAGCAATTTTTATCCTTATTGCATCCTAACTAGTCAGCAAAGACTACCCTTCTTCTATATATATATATATATATATATATATATATATATATATATATATATATATATATATATATATATATATATATATAGATATAAATATATATATATATATAAATATATATATATATATAAAAATATATATATATATATATATATATATATATATATATATATATATATATATATATATATATATATATATATATATATATATATATATATATATTAAGTGGATTATTTCCTGACCTGTTATGATTTATTAATATATAATTCTTGGGTGTAGGTCATTTATAAATTGAAGAGAGTTTTTCTCTAGGTTTCAATGATGAGCAATATTTACGCGTTTCGGCGATCAGCCATTTTCAAATCAAAATTTATTATCTAGAACAACAAACAATTGGTTTCACAAATACATCAATTATTAAAATTAATTATTACTTACGTATAAATTTAAGTGAAAATTCATATATGGAATTGATAACAGTACGAAGCAATCAATGTTAATACACTTCAATGGTTAAACTGTGAGTGGCAGCGTATGCATGATGATCGCATATGGAAAGACAGTTTTTATATAGTATCCTTGTTTACATGATAAAAGGCATGAAGCATCTGATTTTTCATTCAAAATCCAAAACTAATAAAAATTAATATATAATCCAAAACAAACTCTGCAACAATATCTGTTCTATTAGACCACACAATAAAAAATCAAATTAGAAATAAAGTCTGTAATATTTTAACTAATTTCAAAAATAGACAAAACCACAACCATAAAATAAATAAATCTCAGTTCAATCATCACATCAAATCTACCAATACATTCATGAAAAATAACCCGAATATTTTAGTTTTAAATGCAGATAAATGTAAGAAAACAGTTTTAATGAACAGAACTGACTATAACAATAAAATGAACGAAATGTTAATGGACCGTGAAACTTACAAAAAAGAAAAACATGACCCTACTCTTAATACCCAACTCACATTAAACAAAATGATCAATGAATGGCTTAACAAAAAATATATCGATAAAACTACCAAAAACCAACTGATTTGCCACAATGGTAAATCACCGTATATATATGGTCTACCAAAACTTCACAAACAAAATATTCCTCTCAGACCAATAGTTAACACCAATCAATCCCCTACATACAATTTATCTAAATACCTTTCGCAGCCCATTTCAAATATTATCAATAAATCACAACATTTTATAAAAGACTCATGGGATTTTCATAAATTTATTACTAAACAAACCATTCCTAAAAACTTCGTCCTCATTTCACTCGACGTCATCTCGTTATTTACAAACGTACCCATAAATCTTGCTCTAGAAATTTTGGAAAAAAGATGGGAGGAACTGAAACCTTTTACAACTTTACCAAAATCAGAATTTATAAAAGCCACAAAGTTTTGTCTAAAATCAACATATTTCTGTTATAATCAACAATTTTATTCTCAAATCTTCGGAACTCCAATGGGCTCCCCAATTTCCACTACGATTGCAAATCTTGTCATGGAAGAACTTGAACAAAACATATTAAACAAATTACAATTTAAACCTACATTTTTCAAAAGATATATTGACGATTGTTTAACCGCAATTCCCAAAAATAAAGTGGATGAAATTTTGACAATGTTTAACTCATTTTGCGACAGATTGCAATTCACTGTAGAAATTGAAAATAAAAAATCAATTAATTTTCTAGACCTAACTATTCTACATGATAATAACGGTAAAATTAAAACCAACTGGTATAATAAAAAAATTTGATCAGAAAAATACCTAAATTTCGAATCTTGTGTACCAGAAAAATACAAGAATAGTGTAATCAATTGCCTTGTTGACAGAGCCATCAAACTTTCCCACCCAGATTTCCGAAAAAATAATTTAGAAAAAATTAAACAAGTATTAATGAAAAATAACTATCCAAAATACTATTTTGAACCTATTATAAAAAAACGCATTCATCAAATTTACAATAGCACAAATTTTAATAATAACAAAGATTCAAAGAACACAAAGTATATTGGACTTGAATACATTCCAATTCTTTCACAAAAAATCGATAATTGCCTAAGAAACTATGATATCAAAATAGGACACAAACCTAATAACTTTACAAAAAATTTTTTCACTAAACTCAAACCTAACATCGAATTTAGAAACAAAACACATACAATTTACAAAATTGACTGCAAGGATTGCAATGGAACGTATATTGGTAACTCAAAACAATACTTACACAAAAGATTATATGAACATCGATATTCGGTAATCAACAATAAAAAATGCACTGCTCTATCAAAGCACGCAGTAGATGAGTTACACTCGTTCGATTTCGACAACACTAAAATCCTTGCTGTTGAGGAAAATAATACACAAAGAACATTCTTGGAAATGTTGGAAATAAATTTAGACAAAAATTCAATTAATTCGAGAACACAATTAGATAGCTTTATTCACACTTATCAAAATCTTTTTCAATAATACAATTGCAATTTTATTTCCACTTTCATTATTTTTTTTGTTTATTTTGTTGTATTTTTTGTTTTTTCTCAACCCCAGTGTAAGAAATTAATTTTCATTTTAGTAATAGAACAGATATTGTTGCAGAGTTTGTTTTGGATTATGTATTAATTTTTATTAGTTTTGGATTTTGAATGAAAAATCAGATGCTTCATGCCCTTTATCATGTAAACAAGGATACTATATAAAAACTGTCTTTCCATATGCGATCATCATGCATACGCTGCCACTCACAGTTTAACCATTGAAGTGTATTAACATTGATTGCTTCGTACTGTTATCAATTCCATATATGAATTTTCACTTAAATTTATACGTAAGTAATAATTAATTTTAATTTTTGATGTATTTGTGAAACCAATTGTTTGTTGTTCTAGATAATAAATTTTGATTTGAAAATGGCTGATCGCCGAAACGCGTAAATATTGCTCATCATTGAAACCTAGAGAAAAACTCTCTTCAATTTATAAATGACCTACACCCAAGAATTATATATTAATATATATATATATATATATATATATATATATATATATATATATATATATATATATATATATATATATATATATATATATATATATATATATATATATATATATATATATATATATATATATGAATGTTCAGGTTAGACGATTGTCTAAGTTGAGAAAAGAACATGCTTAATCAACTATGCAGTATCAGGGCTGAATAAAAGTGAAAACTTTTGTTTCTGTTCAAGCTTTTGAGTCTTCATGTTTGGAATGTTATAGTTGAATGAATCGACAGGTTTCTCGGTCGGTTTAAGATGTGATGAGATATTGTGTGAACCAATTTCTCATACCTGATATTCTGAAGACAAATCA
>JARQZK010002260.1:20000-47500 GCA_030704885.1 Cynegetis impunctata | reverse complement strand
AAACCATCTTTACAATTTTAGAAAATGCTGTTAACACACAGACTTTGTGTGAAATACGATAACCTTAGTGAGAAGCTATAGCTTGACGATAGTCACTCGTATAACTCAAAATTGAGTCCGACATATACAGGCTGTTTACTCGATGGGTTTGTGTACACGATCTCAACTTCGACAATTATGTTTCAAAAGGCTTCATTTCTTACTTAATAATAACAAGGGATACCCGAAATAGTAGACGGAAAGTACAACTCTCTACCATGTACAATTTAGAAAAAATGATGGCCTAATTTGACATCACCGAATTTTTCTTCTTTATATTTTGTACAGGGATTATTTGTGAGGTACTGGAAAAATAAATGAGTCCATTGCCAAATCGAATAGTTAAAAAACAGGCCACATTCATGTTAAAACTAAAGTTCATATACCGTATGTTCGTTTCCTAATGTTGAAAAATGAGAGTGTATCTAATGATTCTAATGGGACTGATTGGATTTCAACGAGACCAGTAAGAATAGTACTTATATTCAGTTTGTATTGTTCAGGGTGGTTTGGAATCGCTTCTTCCAGATCCATAGACTCACTTTTCAAGATACAGGTACAGTGAAATACGTTCTTTGACCATAAGTCTAGTATCCTGAATGAATAATTATTTTCACATTTGAATATCAATTGAAATCGCGTTGTTTACCGAATCTATAATTTTATTAAAAGGACATTTCACGTGCGGGAGCATACCAGAATAACCAAGGTACCACAACTCCATTGCTACATGAGCACATGTTCCGAGTGTTCTTGTACGTGATTTACAGGTACAGTAGTACCCCGATATCGACTCTCGGTCTTCATTATTTTGAATCCATAGCTGATACTTTGTAACATTTTTATATCTCGAAAATAGTCTCAACCTAACAAGGTTAATATCGAGATGAGCTTCATCAATTTCTAAATTAATATCTTGATCACCTCAAGATAAAAAATAATTAATACATTTTTATCTACGAGGTATGCCTGTAAAAATGAACATACGGTATAAAAACGTCAGTTCCAACATGATATGTACTTTTTATAGACTATTCGACTTACTTACTCTCCAGTACCTCACAAATAAAAAGTTTTCAAGTAATAAAGAAAAAAAATTCTGTGATTTTAAATTTTGGACCACTTTTTTTTCGAAACTATACATAATAGGAAGCTGTATTTTGTTTCACTGTTTTAGATATCATTTGTTATCAATGAAGCTAGAAATAGAGTTTTTTGGCATAAAACTGTCGAAGTTGAAGCCGCATACACAGACTCATCGAGTAAACAGCCTGTATATGCCGGGCTCATTTCCAAGTTATTTGGATGACTTCCTTCAAAGAACGGTTTTTTATTGAAGTTATCATATTACAATAAAAATTTGTATGTTAACATCATTTTCTGAAATTATGAATATGATTTTTTTGGACATATATATTTGGACCACTCTATATCCTAAACCAGTCGTGGACACATAATTTAAAATTGATATGTTGTAGCCAGTATCTATAATATATTCAAAAATTAGCGAATGTAGCTGTCGTAATTTTTTCTAACTAAATGTGCGGGGTCCTTTTGTAAATGTCCTGTCTCTTGACTAAGATTTTCTGTTATTTTTCCAACCTCTGTTCTTTTTCTTCTGCCACTAATTTCAGTTCTTGAACACTGGCATTGTTTATATTCATGCAAATATACCCTGATACTAGTTTGAAATTGCACATTTTAGTATATTTTAGCCATGTTGAAACTTCCAATATTCATTACGAATATATATATATATATATATATACGTATATATATATATTATATATATATATATATAATATATATATATATATATATATATATATATATATATATATATATATATATATATATATATATATATATATATATATATATATATATATATATATATATATATATATATATATATATATATATATATATATATATATTATATATATTTATATATATATATATATATATATATATATATAATTATATATATATATATTAATATATATATATATATATATTATTATATATATATATAGTGTGTCCACTATAAGGACTCACCACCCCTGTAAAATCGTAATTATTTTTTTTGTTAGATAGGTATTAGAAATGTCCATCCAATAAGAAAGTGATAATATTTTTGGACTGTTATCGTGGCCATTTGCGACCAATTTTATTGGCCCATATTTCAAGAAGTACTATTAGGGATTTATTTTCACGAAAAATAGTGATCGATTCTGAATCAGAATCATTGGAATCATAACCATATCGATTTTTATCATCATAAAGTACAGGGTGTCCGAAAAACGAATTATTTTATTTTTTTCGATATGTCATAAAAAAATGTACTATTGTGGTATTTTTGGAAAAAAACTAGTGACAAAATATTATTTAGGCTTGCTTTGAATATATCTGTTTCAATTTTTATCATTCAAATATACAATTTGTCTGTCTGAAAATTGAGTAAAATTGAACTGAGTTTTGTTGACAGTTAGTACCTATAACATATTTTCTGTTGTACATTATTGGATGTCCCATATCGGCCTTGAGATTTTATGTTATAACGATTTTGTATAGAAACGAAGAACTTGATAACTCTCCAAAAATATCTAGAATCAAAATCTTCTAGAAATTAGAATTATTATTCTTGTTAAATGATTGACCAGTAATTTAGGTTCTCACAGTAACAGCATTGTGAACGGGTACTCCACTAAAGTGCTGTGAAAAATATTATGTTATTTATTAGCTGCCAATTAATGATAGTTTAGTAGTTCATACTGTTTTAAAGGTGTGGAAAACACGAAAAATGTGATATTCTTTAAGGGAAAGAGTGGAATTAACAAGATTAGTTGGTGATAGAACGCGTACTTTTCGTGAAGCTGCTAATGAATTCAACAGACGCCAAACACAACGTAACATTAACCATATAACAGATTTTTTGATCAACATGGGAACATTAGAAAGACTTCCAAACCAGCATCGTAATAGTCCAAGATCTCAGAGCCGCCAGACGTTACTTATTTTCTCAGCAATAATATCTAAGGGATGAAGTAGTGTTCTTATGTACTTTCAGTGTATGGGTACCTGCTACCTTGGTGCTAAAGATGGAAAAAAACTCAACTCACTTTTCTTATTTTCTCAGACTTGATTTTTATATACAATACTCAGGACACTGTTTGAATACCTTATGCAAGCAGCCAGACCGATCGTATGGGCCAAACATCCCGCCAGATACAAATAAAGTGTCCCTAATACAAATAAAGTGTCCCTATGAGTATGACTCAACAAAGGATTCATGAAAAATGACACCATTTCTTGTTATATACCTATGATGTAGCCATACGCTGAATAAATACAAAATTACCTTTCTTGATTTCTGTATAAAATGATTTTCACTACGATATTTACTAAGAATATCTTATCGACATAATTTTGAATTGGTTTATCATCATTTTTATGTTATTTTTTCTCGGGCTTCCTGTTCAGAGACAAGTTACCTTCAAAATCATGAATTTTGGTACAGATATGTATAGAGTATTCTTTAATTAGAAACCATAATTGCTTATTCCCAAAAATACTACAAAAGTAAATTTTTTTCACATAAAAAAAATAATTATTTTTTTTCGGACACCCTGTATACTATGATGACAAAAATTGGTACAGGTATGTTTCAAGTAATCCTGATTTATGATCCATCTTCATTTTTTGAGAAAAAAAATCCTTAATAGTACTTTTTGAAATATGGGTCAGTAAAATTGATCGCAGTTGGCCACGATAACAAGCCTTCTTAGAAGGACATTTCATATAACTTTCCAACAACACAAAATTTTCAGAATCGATCAAGGGGTGGTAATTTCTTATAGTGGACACACTGTATATATATATATATATATATATATATATATATATATAAATATATATATATATATATATATATATACAGGGTGATTCATTAATATGTGTAAATATTTTAACGGGAGAATTTTGGGCTCAAACTATGAAAATCTAACCCAATTTGCTTATATAAAATATTTCTCTTTACTGATTTACAGGGTGTTTTATTTAGATTATAAAAAATGAATTTTGTTCATTACTTTAATGCAGCTTGATATTTCTTAATGATTTTTGGCAGTAGGTTAAAGTAGTTTGGGACACATCAAATAATGGTAGAGAAGACTTTCTTGCTATCACCAGTGGCGTACGGCAGAGGCACGGGAAGGGTTCGCGTTTCCTAAATTCTACGCCACTGGCAGAATTGTAATTTTAGTATAATTTTTCGATTCTCCAATATTTTCTCTGTAAATAAGGCACTTTTTTGTAATGCTAGAGCCACAATTTTTCGATATATTCAACGTTGAACATATGGCTGCACAATTCTTTCGATTTTTATGTACGAGTCATGTCGGTGTTTTTTGTCATACGATGGCATGTATTACGTAAAATAAACATTATTAGGTATTTTTTTCAATTTATAATAATATTAACAAACAATTCAAAACAGAAAAACTACAAAAATAACCAGCGCTACGTAAAAAAAGTTCAAAATAAATACTTAATTATCAAGATCTTCTTTACAATTTTTGGAAGAATATCAAATTTATGAACAAAACTTAAAAACAATTTACAACAAATGTTCAATGTGATCTCCGTTTACCCTAATAAGTTTATCTATTCTTTCGCTAAACGATCTTCGAACTTAAAAAAATATGTTTGGCTGATTCGCAATAAAATAAGCGGAATATACAATTTGCTGCCATTGTTCCTGGCGAGTATTTATCGTTTGGGATATTTCTGTAGTTGTTCTGTTTTAAATTGTTTGTTAATATCATTATAAATTGAAAAAAAAACCTAATAATGTTTATTTTACGTAATACATGCAATCGTATGACAAAAAACACCGACATGACTCGTACATAAAAATCGAAAGAATTGTGCAGCCATATGTTCAACGTTAAATATCTCGGAAAATAGTGGCTCTAGCATTACGAAAATAGAGTGCCTTATTCACAGAGAAAATATTGGAGAATCGAAAAATTATACTAAAATTACAATTCTGCTAGTGGCGTAGAATTTAGGAAACGCGAACTCTTCCCGTGCCCATGCCGTACGCCACTGGTGATAGCAAGAAAGTCTTCTCTACTATCATTTGATGTGTCCCAAACTACTTTAACTTACTGCCAAATATCATAAAGAAATATCAAGCAGCATTAAAGTAATGAACAAAATTCATTTTTAATAATCTAAATAAAACATCCAGTAAATCAGTAAGGAGAAATATTTTGTATAATCAAATTGGGTTAGATCTTCATACTTTGAGCTCAAAATTCTTCCGTTAAAATATTTACACATATTAATGAATCACCCTGTATATATATATATATATATATATATATATATATATATATATATATATATATATATATATAAATATATATATATATATATATATATATAAATATATATATATATATATATATATATATATAATATAAGATATATATATATATATATATATATATATATATATATAGTATATATATATATATATATATATTATATATATATATATATATATGTATATACATATATATACATATACATATATAATATATATATATAATATATATATATATATATATATATATATATATATATATATATATATCTCCAGCATGCGACGCCTGTACATTTTGGCAATGACACGGATGTAACATTTCTCTGTTCAATACACGCCATACAAAATTAGGTGATGCATGAAGGTTACTAGATATATGCCGAACACTGATTGAAGGGTTATCAAGGACAGCATCTATCACATTTTCTTCATCTTGTACATTTACTTCAGTAGGGCGAATAGTCTTCTTCCCGAAGTCTACGAAATGATGCACTAAACACCGTGTGGGCAGGTTGATGTATTTTTGGATACCTGCGTCGGTATTCTTGAGCAGCTTGTCTGGCGTTACCATTAGCATACCCATATACAAACACAATATCTGCATATTCCTCAGTGAAGAATGAATGCATTTTTTAATTAGAACTTTCACACGAAATATCTAATAAACAATTAAAATGACACTAACAATAATTATTGTCATAACAACCGATATTTCTATTTATCAGTCTACGTTTTCTATTGAAGCAGGTGTATATTTTATAAGTGTGCATTGTTTAACATGCTTAGTGACTTTCTATCACTTCCTGGTTGACTGAAAAAATTACGATTCTTCAAATGCTTGTAACAACAACGAATCGGACCCATGTTTATGGAAAAAAAAATGTTTGAAATCATGTGACCTACCATCTTTCAAAGTTTGTCATAGAGCTTGTAGAACACCCTGTATATATGAAACTGCACATTTAGCAAGTTCGATAAACTGAAAGCCAAAGAGCTAATTTTTGCCATGTTCAAAGTACCAATATTACATATATATATACATATATATATATATATATATATATATATATATATATATATATATATATATAGAAATATATATATATATATATATATATATTTTTATAATAGCTAATTTTTGCCATGTTCAAAGTACCAATATTACATATATATATACATATATATATATATATATATATATATATATATATATATATATATATATATATATATATATATATATAAATATATATATATATATATATATATATATATATATATATATATATATATATATATATATATATATATTTATATATATATATTATATTTATACCGTAAAATGGGGTGAGATTAATCTGCCGGGGTGACATTGATCATTCGTTATAGTATCACATATATCCAAATACAACTGGCAACAATGTAAAATAGTTGCTGCACGTGGCGGTTATTATTTCTTTGGTCTTGTTTGAGATTAGTTGACGTGTTTGTTACATTGCAATCAACATTGGAAGAAAGATTTTTGCTTTGAAATTAACCATAATTTTTGGCCTATTTTCATAGTTCGGGTACTTTTGATGGTAGAGAAAAAACACAGGTTAGTTCGTTATGTTTTCTGTGATAAACATTTTTTGTTTGGTGTTGTAATAGTAATTTTAGGTATTTAGCATTTTAATTAATGTGGTGACATTGATCAGGTGATCAATCTGACCCCGCGTTATGTACGTTCCAAAAATTAATGAGTCAAATGTGTCAGATGATCGCGGAAAAAAAATGTTCATCTACCGAAGGGGTACCAAATACCCTGAAAAAGTATGCAACCATTCAAAATCTGCTACTTCGATCATGGTTTGCGGATCTGCCTCAGGGACACTTCTGCCACCTTACGTCATATAAAAGTCTGAAAATTTATGGGACACTCGGACAGAAAATGATCCCAAGGGCAGCCCATGTTGCTCTTTGGGGACACGATATAATCGAACCTCACACGGTTGGATTGACATGTCAACCTTCAATGATTGGTTGGTCACTTGTTTCTTACTACACGCTAGGCGACTCGAGGGAAAACAAGTGTTGCTAGGGGATAACCTAGCATCGCACTTTAATCTCGATATTCTGAGGCAATGTGAAGAAAACAACATAATATTTGCATGCTTAATTGGATGGTTAAGAATTAATCACGCTTTTGAGTTGAATTTTCTTGTCTTCATATATCGTTTGATCAGGTCTAAAGCTCCTTCTTACCTGTACAAAAAAATCGTTTTTAGAAAATCAGTTCATAATGTCAACACCCGACATAATACTGTGACAATGCCACAGCATTCCTCTGCCATGTTCGAGAGCTGCTTTACTTATAATTTAGTAAAGTACTACAACTCTTTTGTGTTCACTATGTATATTTCTTCATTGTCTAGATATCGGCATACTCTTAGGGACTTACTCTTAGCCAGGCAATGAAAATGATAATGATGATGATATGTATGTAACTATCTCTGTACATGTTGGAGTTTTATCTCCTGTTGATTTTTAGTATTTATTTTTCTTGTAGTGTTCTTATGATGTTTATTTTATTTTATATCTAATTTACGTGTTAACTAGGTAGGTTAAGAGTTAAAGAGTAGCTTTAAGCTAATCTTCGCCTGCCTGGGCAAATGCTGTGTATACACATTTGTGAAATAAAGTAATATTATTATTATTATTATGTTTGCCATGCAATTCTACCCATATTTGTCAGCCCTTGGATGTTGCATTCTTCAGGCCCTTGAAAGAAAGCTGAAGAAAAACTATATTATTCTGGAAAATGCAAAATTTGAAAACCAAATTCCAAAAAATGAATTTCTTAAGCTGTTGAAGCAAACACTTGAGAGCATGGATACAATACCACCCAAAATACCAGCCGGAGAGAAAAGTGCTATAAAAGAAATTTACTTTCTGGTTTCAACGCATATGGCATTGCGTCGTTCAACCCCAATCGAGTGTTGGAAAAATTACCACAAGACGTTATTAATGGAGACGAGCTTAGGAGCTCTCTTACGGATCTGTTCAAAGACCTGAGGTATAATATTCCGGCTCTGAAAAATCTCGACGTAAAAGAAAACTGGTCGCAGCTGAACCAGATCAAAGCGTTTCAGCGCCGAAATCATTTGAGGAGTGCAGTGACGATGATGGAACTGAAAATCTTGAATTGGATGACAGCGACAATGAAGTTGATATCAGCAAAGATGAAAAGGAAGTTGAATACTTCTCTCCTACATTATTCAACATCAAGAAGGGAAAATTCCTGCTGGTGAGATTTTTGTCTGATTCTCGAAAAAAGACGAAATTTGCTATGTCTGCATGGTACAAGAAGTTTTAGAAGAAGGAAAAATCGAAGTTCAAGGCCTGAAATCAGCAGAGTCGAGGAAGATTCTCCAAATAATTGAAGATGGCATATCCACAGTTCCTTCGAAAGAAGTAGTTGCTTTACTACCAGATCCCACACTTGAGAAGATTTCTGATAGGATTTAAAAGTACCATTTCCCTGGAGAAATTAATATAGAAGAATGTTAAAACCCATTTTTTTTATTACATGTTCTGAATTCCATTTTGAGTTCTATAAAGAATTTGTTTTCATATGAATAAACGGTAATACAATGAGTACAGTGGTATCAATCTAACCCTGCATGATGAATCTCACCTCTTTGTAAAAATCCAAAAAACTGCGAATTTATCAGATGCGAGATTGATCATTTTCTACTGAAAGCACTACAGTTTAAAGCTATAAAATTGATGTGGTGAATCTCACCCTATTCATAGTCTAAGATCGATCACCTCTTTTTCATAAGATAAGTGGATTTTTTTACAATTATATTAAAACTAATGTTAAGTTATTACTTTTTGGACCTTAATAGAATACCTGAAGTGATCAAATATAAAAAAAATAGGAAAATGTTTGAAATATGACAAAACTAAAGTTTAAATTGATCAATCTCACCCCATTTCAGTTTTCTTTCATTTTGAATAAAATGTACAGTAAGGGATTTAGGGGCGTTTTTCTGAAGTGGATCTTTAGTTTTCTGTCCGACCGCTGTTTATTTGTTGAGAATGAAAATTGCAGGTCTAGAAATCATCTCGTATCTAAGGGGGTACCTCAGGGTTCTGTTTTGGGACCACTAATTTTTCAACTATTCATTAACGATCTTCCTGATTATATTAGTGCTGACTCGATTAGTCTTTTCGCAGATGACACATAAATGGGAGTATCAGCGACGACCATGGATGAGTTCAGAACCAAATGCGAGATACTTATCCGAGATCTTTCTGACTGGTGTTATCGTAACTCACTTATGTTGAATCTGAGCAAGGCGAAGGTAATAATAATAATAATAATAATAATAATAATAATAAAAGACTTTATTAAGCAGAAATAGAAAAATTAACATTACGTTGTTACCCAATACTCTAGGCCAGTTTCAGTTCAGCCAGAAAAAGCTACATCCAATGTATCAATTCTGCGGCTGTCTGTTCAGCTTACCTAGGAAGTTTCACTTACTACCTTAACCTAAACTAAACTAAACTATACTATTATCCAACAAGTTGAATCGGAAATAATATATAAAACCTAATATACAAAAATGAAGAATGACTAAAGTACAAAGACAACGTGAATATTGCGGCATTGAAAAGAAAAAACTATATGTGAAAAAAAATTAAAAAATTATGCTCTTCACATGGGGCTAGACTAGGTTCCACTCAGCGTATCGAATAGATGTCTTCTAAGTCTCCCTGTAGACCAGTTTAAACAGGACGCGTATTTATTGATGGAGCTTGCTATACTGAATGAAAATGATCGCTCGAAAATCTTTGACGTGTGCTTAGGGATAACAAGTATATTATGGACATCCGTTCTGAAAGTTATTTTATTATAAAAATATGGTGGAGTCTTTAATCTTATAATTTTGTGGTATAAACAAACTGAATGAATGTACCTTCTCCGTTGCATACAGAGCCAGCCCGTCTCCCCAATTTTGTGACTGATTCTCTGATACTTCCTCGCCCATGTATCAGCCGAAGGCAAGAATTTTGCATTCTCTGAATCCTTTCACTATCTGCAACTGTTAAACAAGAATTGTAAAGACTGTCGCAATAATTGAAGTGTGCCAATACTAAGGAATCACCCAGGAGTATTTTTAAAGGACCTGTGAAACAATGCCTGTTTTGATATATAACCTTTAAATTTATGAACCGCTATGAATTTACTCTGACACAATTGTTGGTGGCTCATATTTAACAAAATAATCAAACAGCACTTACAGCTACATATTATTTATATATCGTCAATACTAAAGATTTGCCTCCTTTCACCACCAGCACTTATGAAAATCCCACCTCTCCACGACCAGAAATTTTTCACCCCATATTTTGCACCAGCCAATCTATACATGCTCTGTTTTTCCCTGCTCAAAATTTCCGTAAAGATAATGGCACTACCTTTTAGCATTTTCTTGTTTTTAAAAACGCCGTCACGTTTCCATTTATTTACAAACAGAACCGCCACCGGGCGAGGTTTTCGGCGACCTTCCGCCCGTCCCAATCGATAACAGAAATCAATATCGTTCTCTGTCAATCTGATATTTAATTTAGTTTTAATCACGTCAACCACCTGTCTCCGTAGATTCTCTGTCTCTCCTTCCACTAATCCATTTATCACAATTCCATTCTGCAGGTAGTTACTTTGTTGTTTCTCTATCTCTCCTGTTTGACGTGCAGTGATCTTGTAGTTTCTTGAGTTCAATTCTTATGAACAGTTGTCGTCCAGATTGCGATCGGTTCGGTCACGAGTGTTTATTTACATCTGTATCTGGATATCGCTTTATATATTTCCCATAAACGTGATTTCACATTGTGTTTATACGATATAATTATAAACTATGAATAATCCGCGAATTGACCCTGATCCTGTTCCTCCTGACAAAGGAAGTGATATCCTGGCTTCTCAAGTGTTATCTGATGCATTTAAAATGGTTCTAGAGGAAGAAATCGCCGATTCCTTCACGGATAATTCATCGCAAGCTTTGACTCCGGTGAGTTTGTTCCATATTACTCCCTCGAATTCATCTCAAAATATACCATTTCAAAAGAAAATTCAACATAATACGACCGTTGGTGATTCAAGAAATAATGTATCTGCTGAGCTCAAAAAAAAAATGACACTAAATACGATTTATCAGACACAGGTCCATATATTGTTTACGTCGAAAGTATAGATAAAAATATAGGCAAATTACACGCAATGTCCATTGGTAAGATTATCTATAGAAACGACGCAGCCATCTCTCGTAATATCGTTGCTATTGAAAAAAACGGACAAAACAGAATTAAGATAACGTTTAGAACGTTTTTGAGTGCTAATAAATTTCTTTCATTACAACTTTTATCCGATAATAAACTTGAAGCATATATACCACAGTTCATGATTCGCAGGCTGGGTATCATTAGATCTGTCGACCTTGATATTTCTGACGATGAACTAAAGTCTAGCATAGAACCTCTCTCGGGAGAAACTCTCAAGATTCTGGAAACTAAAAGATTGAACAGAAAGGTTTTCAACCAAGACGGATCTATTAATTTTTTTCCTACATCAAGTGTCTTGATTACGTTTAAAGGACAAAAGTTACCAGACAGAGTTGTAATTTTTAATGTAGTTCGCGAGGTATCTCCTTATGTTCAGCGAGTGGTTCAATGCAGAAAATGTTTACGGTTTGGACATACAGATAACATGTGTCGCAGCGAAAAACGTTGCCCAAAATGTGGGGAATCTCACTCAATTAACGACTGTAAAGTAGAAATACCTGTTTGTTTGAATTGTAAGGGTGCTCATGCTTCAGATGACACCAGAAATTGTCCGACATTTAAAGTTCAAAAAAAAATTAAGGAAAAAATGGCTTCAGATAATATTTCATATAAGGATGCGGTTAAAATAATAGATGGTAGTTTCGCTAATGTTGTCTCTCCTTCTCTTGGCATGGAAGTGAATAAAATTCCACATCGAGCTTATTCGGACGAGTTTCCCTCCCTTAAAAATAATAAACGAAAATTTATTCCAAGCCAATCCAGTATTATACTTAAAAGAAAACACGAGGATATAATAAAGTCCGTTCCATCGGTCTCAGGAAATGGGGTAGGTCTGAGTGGAAGTAACGTAAAAGAATTTCCGTCGTGGGATTCGCAGTCAAGTACAGCGGAGATATCTCCTCTGATCGATATCATATACAGGGTGATCATTTCAATTTTCAAAGATGTCAGTGGTTCTGTCTCGAATGTAGAGAATATGTCTAATAAAGTATTAATCGAACAAAAAATAAAGGAAATTATCAATGGCAAGTAAAATTAAATTTGTCCAGTGGAATGCAAGATCTATCGTATCTAATAAGGGTAACTTTGAATTGTATATACATGAAAATGACATTGATATATGTCTTATTAGTGAAACATGGTTGAAAAAATCGAGCATCTTCAATATTTCAGGATATAATATATTACGTTTAGACAGGATTGATGTTGGTGGTGGAGTAGCAATAATGTTCAAAAAATCAATTGTTTTTCAGGAATTAGTATTTCCTCAAATGAATTCGATAGAAGGTGTTTCAGTGCAATTTTCTTTACTCGATGGTTCTAAACTATCTGTGTACTGTCTGTACAACCCTTCGGATTCCAGATTAGAACAAAAAGATTGGAATCTATTTTTTGATTCCATTTTAGTCAATTCGCCAGTAATTGTTGCAGGAGACTTTAATCTACACCACTCTACTTGGGGTTCACCTTATGATAGTTATTATGGAAATCATTTGGTCGCTTCGGTGGAACAGAAAGACATTTTTATTTTAAATGATGGTTCACCGACTAGACTTCAGTATAGAAATCAAAACAGATCTGCGGTAGATCTTACTTTAGTTTCAAGATCACTGAATACAGTGATTAATTGGTTTATCGAGGAAGATACTCTGGGATCGGATCACTTTGTGATTAGATTTGACTTATTCTTATCAATTAAAAAATCTGCTAGTTCGCGCTCAAGACTTTTCAATACGAGAAGAGCGGATTGGTCGAATTTTTGTCAAGTTCTGCAAGAAAGTACTACCTCAGCGTTCAGAGAAAATTCAGTGAACTATGAAACTTTTATGAATAATTTTAAAACGGCATGCGAGGCTAGTATTCCGGTATATAAGACAAATCCTAATCCAGCATTTAATAAATCTTGGTGGAACTATGATTGCTCGGAAGCAATCAAGAATAAAAAATTGGCTTATTCAAGATACTTACAGAATGCCACTCTGGAAAATTTCGTTAACTTCAAAAGACTCGAAGCTATAGCTAAAAGAGTTATAAGAAATAGCAAACGTTTAAGTTGGAGATCTTTCTGCTCCTCCTTAGGTAAAAACACGCCAATAAATGTCATATGGAAAAATATCAGAAAAATTCAGGGGTCTCCTTCAGTTAAATACCCCATTACAAAGGGTAAATGGGATCAAGAATTTTTCTCTAAATTGTCTCCTCTAAGTACTCTGGAACCAGAGTTGAAATTGAATCAAATAGAAGAGAGTGATGAGTTGTGTAAGCCTTTCGTAATGGGAGAACTTAATAGAGCGATGAAACGAAACAGCAATTCAGCACCAGGCATGGACAATGTTCAATATATCATGCTCAAAAATCTACCATCAAATGCAAAAATAATGCTGCTTCAAATATTTAATGATATAATGAGTTCTTGTCGCTTTCCAGACGACTGGAAGGTATATATCATAGTTCCTATCCTCAAACCCAATAAAAACCCAAATTTGGCTGACTCCTACAGGCCGATTTCTCTGAGCTCATGTATACTAAAAACATTCGAGAGAATGCTCAAATTCAGATTAGAGTGGTGGTTGGAGTATAATAATAAGTTTCCTTCCACGCAGTTCGGTTTTCGTAAGGGTCTGTGCACCTTTGATGCTTTAGGTCATTTGGTGGCTGATATTTACAAAGCTTTTACTAACAAGAATGTATTACTAGCACTGTTTGCGGATATCGTAGGGGCTTACGATAACACGTCTCTTAGAGTGTTAAGAGAGGAATTATCAGAAATTGGACTTAGCTCAAGATTTGCAGATTTTATTTTCAATCCCTACTCCAATAGAAAACTCTATCTAAAATTGGATCAATCCTTTGAAGGGCCAAGGATTTCTAATCTCGGACTACCTCAGGGTGGAATACTGTCCCCCATTTTGTATATAATATATTATCATAGATTGGAAAAAGTTCTAAATAGTTTCAATTTAAGGATTTTGCAATATGCTGATGACATCGTTTTCTATTCTGTCAACTCAAACGTTTCAAACTGTAAATCAGACCTCGACCAGGCTTTTCCAGTTATAAATTCTTTTTTATTTGAACATGGTCATTCTCTTTCTTCCTCCAAATCGATCTCATGTTGCTTCACAACTAGACGAATCGAATTTACAGACCGCCTGAAAATATGTGGCACATATTTTCAACACCTTGAATCAGTGAAATTTCTTGGTGTCTTCCTAGATACTAAGTTGCTTTGGAAAAACCATATTTCGTATATTAAGCAAAATGCAGAAAAAAGACTTCAGATTTTAAGATATGTATGCCACAATAGTTGGGGGGCTGACCAGTGTACTTCGTTACTCTTTTATCGTAGCTTTATTAGATCTATTATTGATTATGGGTGTTTTTTCTATGGAAGTGCCTCGAACCACAATTTGTCAAGTTTAGATATCTTACAACGAAAATCTTTAAAGCTCTGTGTGGGTTTATTAAGTAGTACTCCAAACGACGCCGTCCTGTCAGAAGCATCAGAAATCGCTCTGCACAATCGCCGCGAAATGTTAGGGGGAAAATTTCTCTTCAAAAGGAAGTCAGTTGCCAATCCTATTATGAAGTCAATTCATGACTTATTTTTACTCACACTAACTCACAAATTTTGGATAGTAAGAAAAGATCCTTTTCTGATCTACTGTTATAACTCGTCCCTTTCTCTTTTCGATGAACTGTTCATAGATACGAATCATCCAGTGTTTACTTTGGAATATAAATATTTGCGAACTAATTTTAAAGTGGTAATTCCATCATATCATAACTATTCCGAAAAGGAGGACTTTTACAATCTCGTCAGCAATCGATACACTGGAGACCATATGATTTTCACAGACGCATCAAAATCACCTTCAACAGCAACAGGTGTAGCAGTATATGACCCCTTTTTAAAAATCTCGGAGATCACTACGTTGAATGAAAAGTGTTCCATATTTCACGGAGAACTTTTTGCCATCCAACTGGCTCTTCAGTTTATTTTAAAACACAAACCCAAAATCCAACACAATAGATTCCTAATTGTAACAGACAGTCAGAGTGCTCTACTATCACTAAAATATCTTAAGTTTGATACTTCCTTTACTCCAGTTCACAGAGATATTCTTTGTTTGATTCATGAAATAGAAGTAAACAACATCGTAACACTTTTGTGGGTTAAATCGCATTCTGGGATATATGGCAATGAAAAAGTAGACGAATTTGCAAAACTAGCGGCCAGGAATCCAGTCGTGCATCCGAAGTGTTTTTCGTCTGAGGTCTATAGCATATATAAGAGGAATATTTTAAATAAATGGAAAGTTCAATATCAGGCAAGCACAGTGGGAAGATTCTACAAAAATATCCAACCAACCCCTTTGACCAAGTTGTGGTATAATAATATAGGAAATAGAAGAGATTTTGTCCGTACCATAAGCCGTCTCAGAAGCGGTCATAACATTTGTCCAAGTTATCTTCATAGAATCGGCCTCCAGGATAGTCCGTTATGCGAGTGCGGTGAATATGGTTCAGCTGATCATCTTACATTGACGTGCAGAAACTTTCAGAATCAAACGAAAATTTTTTTTAACTAAACTAAATTCGATAATCAAATTCCAACAACCTTTCAATTTGAACTTCATCCTCAGCTTGAATAATTTGGAAGTATACGAAATACTTTATGATCATATTAGAACAATAGGTCTGAAATTTTGATGGTAATAGGCTGTTCGTAGATCCTTCAGTCTATTATCTACAACGTCGTTTCTCCCTTTGTACCCATCCATATGTTATTACCTACCTTTCCGTGGCTTATGTGTTGTATGTGTATGAAGAATGAAATCGCCTTGACGAGCCCCTTGGCGTAATGTATCCCAGTTCAACTCCTTCGTGTTATATCGATATATTAGTTTGTCTGTTGGCTAATGACTCCAGTCAAGGCCAGTTCTGAGAATATCCTTTTGGGGTTCTCGTCTTTCAATTAAAAAAAAAAAAATTCTTATGAAATCCAAAGAACTTTGTATAGATTTCTCAAAATTAGCTATCCTATTGAATAACTCTCTCTTAATTGAATCACCAGTTGTGTGTCCAGTATCATCCATTCCAATGCTGGTCTTTGACAGGATAAGGTCTCTTAGTTCTTTGACATTTGTCTTCATGCACTCTTCTATTGTTTTAACCTGTACTTCCAAATCGACTGATTTCACCTCTGTTTTACTATTGAGTCGCGTATTTCGTGCAGTCATCTTGAAAAATGTAACTGGTGAACTAATTTCAGAGTTTTATAGAGTATTTCAAATATTTTTCTTGAATATTAACTAGAACTTTAGGAGCCAACTCGAAACACAGCATACTCACGCGGCGACATCTGCGACCAATTTCCAATTATGAGAATCTATTTCTGATGTGCCTTTTGTTGTCGATTTCAATGGCAGCCAACTTAAATCGGTTGGCGTTAAGTTGCTGGGTGTACACGTCGATAGAAATTCACGATGGCACTGTCATGTCGAACAACTCAGCAGAAAATTGAATGGGTCTTTCTTTGCTCTTAGTCGCCTCATGCAATCACTGCCTCTGGAGGGCATGCTCACTATTTATTATGCTCTGGTGTTCGCTCACTTGAACTATAACCTGGTTCTATGGGGTCATTCGGCAGCAGGTGCAAGAATTTTTCCATCACAGAAAAGATGTATACGTCTCATTCTCAACTTGAAACCCCAATAATCATGCATACCGATATTCATCCAACACAGAATTTTATCATTGCCTTGTTTTTACATTTTGAATTGTCTACTGTTTATTCACGAAAAATTGTCAAAGTTAGATACGACTTCAAATTTTCACAATTATAACACACGGCATAATTACACCATCTGCACTCCGGCTGATAGAACCTATGAATTTGAAATGTGTCCAACATATGTAGGGATCAAATTGTTCAATCACCTGTCCAACTGGATCAAGTCCTTGAGTCGATCAAAATTCAAGTGGGAAGTTACCACAACAATATTATATAAATGTTTCTATACTCTGGAAGAATATTTTTCTACAGAAATTAGTTAACGCTATGTTAAGTGTTTTAACGTGCCCTATACATTAATGTTATATCCTTCAGGATAAATATATATATATATATATATATATATATATATATATATATATATATATATATATATATATACACCTATATAAATAAAATATATATATATATATATATATACAGTGCTTTCATGATGAAAGGAACAAATTCATTAAAAAATTAGGTTTCTATTTCATGTTAAAATCCTCGGACAGGTCGATTAGTATTTTTATTTGGGCAATTTTCGCAATAAAAATTTTGTATACAGGGTGTCTCATTCAAGAGCTATGGCTTTGTCATTAGTTTTTTTAAAGGTAATACCCTGTATATTATTTCACTTTACAATTTTTGTGAACATACCATATGCCTCAACTTGATGGATTCCCAGATTATAACGGAGATAGTGGAGCACCTGGAGATTTAAAATGTGGATTACCTAAAATTTAGGTAAACATTGTCATTAAATCTGAAGAATGAAATTTCACATGTACCATCTGAATTCATTCACTGGTGCTGTATAGTCCGCAGTTTTCACGTTTTTAACGCTCCAGGCAATACACTACTTCATTGTTTAAGAAAATGCAATTACTTGAGAGAGAACGTATTGAAGTACTTATGATGATTGGTTTTGGAGATAGGGTGCGTTCACAAGAAGAAGTCTGCAATCTATTCAATGAAAATCATCCTGATCGTCCGCCAATTACTAGATCGACAGTCAGCAAAATTGAATCAAAATTCAGGAGATACGGCCACGTTAGAGATTTACCTAAAGGAAGACCACCGAGAGTATCTGAAGAAACAGTGCTGAACGTTCTACTAGAAACCCAAGATAACCCTCATACATCCATTACTACAATTTCCAATAATTTCAATTTATCAGTAGGGTCCGTGCATAAAATACTTAAGGTAAATAAGTATCATCCCTATAAAATTAAGCTGGTACATGAATTATTAGAAGACGATTTTGACCGCAGAGTACAGTTTTGTGAGCAGATTCTTGAAATTCATAATCAACATCTAAATTTCATTACAAACATAATTTTTTCTGATGAAGCCACCTTTACTTTAAATGGCCACGTCAACAGACAAAACTGTAGGTATTGGGCGACCGAGAATCCTCATTGGATGCAAGAATGCCACACACAGCGGCCTCAAAAAATTAATACATGGGCAGCGATTGTTCGAAATCGTATAGTTGGTCCCTATTTTTTTGAAGGAACACTAAACGGAGAGGACTACTTGAACTTTCTCCAGTTCGAACTCATTCCGGCTTTAGCTGTTTTGTTTCCTAACCCACAAGATCCTGACATACCTAATAACGAGATATGGTTTCAAGAAGATGGGGCACCTCCTCACTATTCAATCGCTGTTCGACAATTTCTTTATGCAACTTTTCCCAACAGATGGATAGGACGGAGAGGTCCGATTGAGTGGCCACCAAGATCACCGGACATAACCCCATTGGATTTTTTCTTATGGGGTTATTTGAAGTCTAAAGTTTATTTGAATAGACCAAATAATATTGATGATCTGAAAGAGAGAATCAGGCAGGAAATAAGACTTATCAGTCCAGAAGTAATTGAAAATGTGCAACGGGAAACATTGAATCGACTTCAAAAACGTCTCGAAGTAAACGGACAACAGATTGAACATATGTAAAAATTAAATTAGTAATTACATTTGTGTGTTTTCATATCGTACCTCTCATTACCCACTATCTCCGTTTCTGGCAATCCATCGAGTTGAGGCATATGGTATGTTCACAAAAAGTGATAAGAATTTATCGTAGAATTGTAAAGTGAAATAATATACAGGGTATTACCTTTAAAAAAACTAATGACAAAGCCATAGCTCTTGAATGAGACCCCTGTAATACAAAATTTTTATTGCGAAAAATGCCAAATAAAAAAACTAATCGACCTGTCCGAGGATTTTAACATGAAATAGAAACCTAATTTTTTAATGAATTTGTTCCTTTCATCATGAAAGCACTGTATATATATATATATATATATATATATATATATATATATATATATATATATATATATATATATATATATATATATATATTTATATATAATCGGGTGAAGGGTCAATGACTATTGGTTGGTTCCTTTTTCTTATCTATTCCTCATTATTTCCTATTAGAAGGTGAAACTAGTCACATGGTCTAAAATTGATGAACAGTGAAACAAATTGAAACATCGAGAACAGATATGACACGTAGGTACTGTGTATAAAACTCCAGTCTTCGTTATATACACAGTACCTAAGTGTCATGACTGTTCTTTATGTTTCAAGTTGTTTGAATGTTTTTCAATTTCAGAGCTTGTGACTAGTTTCCACTTGTATCCCATTGAAAAATTCTCCAAATAAGGGATGAAATATTGAGGAATAAATAAGAAGAAGGAAGTAACCAATTAATAGTCATTAACCCCTCATCCGATTAACTTTGAATGTATATTGTTCTTCTATCGTTGCAATATCTACATGTCAGAATTATTGTACAAAAATGGAGAGTATGGGTGCAAAATATTGGTTAGGGATCGTTGATTTTCTGCAAGTATGGATGACCACAAATTCCTAACAATAAAACGATCAAAATGTTTTATTAAAGAGAAACTGTATAATTGGCTGAATAAAGAAGAATAATTCTTGACCAATTCTGTTAGAATCGAATAAATTTCAAATCCTACGGGTCATGGACCGTATATAGGGCTTAGTAATTTCGGTTTAGAAATTTGTCGTATTTTGTATTCAGAACCGAATGTTTCATTTGCTAGACGGTCAGAAGTCTAGAAATTTAAAAATTTGAAATTTCCAAATTGCCGTTCTATCTAATAACTAATAATTTTAAGAAAAGGTTAATTGGCCTAGTTGACTTGCCCATTCTTGTGAACTTGTCATGTGAGATATTTTATCGCTTAGTAGTTTCGAGTATTTCTCAAGCCTTGATTTTTGATAGTGATTTCTGTGTTCAGGTTACAGAAATTTTCAAGTATTATCTGCAGAAAACCTTGCAGTCATTCGAGTATTGAAAGTATTGGCACTTTTTCATTCAACGAATACCAGAAATATACTGAATCGCGAATTATAGACTCCTTCCAAGAAATATATGGAAAATAAAGCCTTGGTAGAACATTGAAGCTATTCATGATTATCGATATAGATACAGCCGCTTCAATTAAATAGCAACAGTATCCATTTGTAGGGGATCCCAAGCAAGGTCAACCTCTACTCATCTGCTTGCCAAACAGGTTACCTACCTTTTTCTAGTACCTATTGCCTGGTTGCCGTGTATGAACAGGTAAGTTGATAACAGTAGTTGGGCTCATCTGCTTACAACTTAAAATAAATACAAAAATTGAGGTAATTTTATTGCAATTACAGTAGTAGCTATAGGGTTGCGTGCAAAAATTTATCCATGAATAAATTGCTAAGTTTGTAAATTAGAAAATTGAAGCGAGCAAACATGTATGACAGTTGGCGAGCACGTTGTTTATTATACAAAAAATTTAAAATGACGAAAAAAAGTGTTTTTTATGCAAAACGAATGATTCAGTGATTCGGTTTTCCTGCCCCACCGTCAAAAGCTCCGGGTCCTTGTGTTTGAAAACTCAGCAAAGACACCCTCTATCATCCCCAAATAATTCCTCGAAATTTCGTCAACTTCAGAATTGATTCCAGCTCACCCCGATTATTTTTACAAGAATCCAGTACTATTTGCTCGCTTAAATTTTTTAATTTAAAAGCCTGGCAATCCATTTTCATGACCGAATGTTTGCAGGGAACCCTATACTACTGCATTCGCAATAAAATTACCTCAATTTTAATATATATTTCGTTTGGCAAGCAGATAAGTGAAGGTCGACCTTACTGGGGATCTTAGACTACATAATGTCATTCTCGTTAATGCAGACATTATAGAATAATGACTATTTTCTTGATTTTCTTGAGATTAATTTTCATATTTTGGATTATGAAAAAAAACAATAATATAAATGAGAAAATGCAAATACTATTTATGAAAGATCTTGCGTCCTAATCACAAACAGACTAATTGAAATAACAGAACGCATTAAATCAGTGTGCATCGTTCTTCTTTGTATTAATTTAAGAACATTGAAATCAGAAGTTTTCAAAACCACGGAATTATCAGCTTGATCTTCCTATATTTTGATGATTTCGTGATAAATGATTAGATTTTAAAATGATTATAAATAATTTGACGATTACTTTTTCTGACTAGATGAATAATGTTTCATTTATCTATTCAGGAATTCTGTTTATTTTATCATTGTTTTTTATTTTGATCAATTTCAAGAACTCACACTTAGTTCAGCTGCTTAATACTTTCATGAGTATTGATATATGAGGTTCACTATTTCGATATGAAACATTACCACTTAGATATATCTAAAAAAAAATCACGAAGTTGGCCTATTTCACTTTGTTGACTATAATAGGCCAAGCGCCGCGTATATTTTTTCTGCAATCTTTTACAGAATTCATTTGACTGCTGAAACATGTTCAGGGGTGTGCCCTGAATATAAATCCACGTTGGCGTCATGCGGAGAGGGTCGCCTTAGCCGCCATCTTAGAAAACACGTTTTATCAAATTTCTAGTGAACTGTGCATCGTATGACAAAAACAGTGGAGAGCATTTTCGTAGATAATAACATTTTTTACAACTTTTATCAAATAATTTTTTCATATATAATACCACTAGAGATGAAATTTTGCCGGCAAAATTTCTCGATTGTAATATGAAAGTTTGTTGCTCAAGCAATTTCGCGAATGACATTTGTATCAAAAAATTTGGAAAAAATGTCATTCGCGAAATTGTCTAAGCAACAAACTTGAATGTTACAAGAGAGAAATCATACCTGCTTAAATTTCATCTTGAGTGGTATTTGACATGAATATTTCACGAGAAAATATGTCTAATAGTAATATGGTCACATTTCAGAAAGTCAAGGAAATAACGATTCATGTGAGAAATGTCAAAATATTGTCGGGGGTAATACCACTAGAGCTCTGATTCAGCCGGATATTTTCTCGTCGTTGTTTTCGAATTCTTGCTTTCATTGGCAATTTAACGAGAGCTGTTCTGACAAAATCACTAGAGCGTAGCTCGAGTGATTTTGTCTGAACAGATCGAGTTAAATTGCCAATGAAAGTAAGTATGAGAAAACAACCATAAAATATATCCTGCTAAATCTGAGCTCGCGTGGTATTTGGTACGACAATTCCATGAATTATTGTTAATGCCAAATCAGTGAAAGGATTGAAAGTAACATTAAATTTTTCGAAATAGATGGTTTGCAACATTTTCGCGGTTGTGTTCCACATTGTTTTCACCACATATTCTTTATAATCTTTCCCATTCTGTTTCTTCATATTAAAGAGCCAGTCCATCAATATTCCTGTCACATTTTCCACTGACTATTCGGTTTCCGAATTGAAGTTTCGTTGTTTACAAAATTCGCTAAATTGATTCCAAATGGAAGAATAACTTTTTTCTGTATTTTCAGGAGTTGATTTTTCGATCTCCCTTATTATTTCTGCCTCGCTAATATTTCCAAATCTCAACATATTTACTGGAATATTAGGTATTTGTTGTAAAATTCTGTTTTCGACATTTACAATTGTCAAACTGATGCGACGCTTGCTGAACGAATAATTGCTAGCGTTGGTAAGGTAACGTAATTTATCCGATATTTTTATCCACTTGCATTTCTGTTCCTTCCTATTTATCCGATAGCAAACTACGATTTTCGTTCTCTCAAATGGAAATTATTATACATGAGTGGAATTGTCGCTGAAATACTAACATAGTAAGTTTTGCCGGCTTGCATGTTTTATCGCTGTGAAACGAGAGTAGCTATGGAAACTTTCTCACTAAAAATGGAATGAGTGAAATAGTCTGTACAATTCACAGATTTTTATTTATATCGCTCTAAACTTTTTCAAATTTGTTTATTGCTGAATATATAGTTAACGATTGATGATACATGAAAAATGGTAATGACCAAATTTGAAGAGCATAAAATTTTCTATAAATTTTATTAAAATTTTTTTCCGTAAAATGTATACTTTATGAGCTATAGATTGATAAAACTTGCATCTCGTAAATTATAAAACAAAATTTAGCTCGTTATTACGAACAGAAAACATTTCGTATCGCATAAAATGGCATAAGGTGTTCAGAAATTATTGATACTACTATTATTAATAATAATTAATGTTATTATTATATTATATTTTTATTATATTATTTCATTTTATATTATATTATTTATAATATGAATTTATTTATAATTCATTTTGTGGAAGGGGAAATGCAGTGTCGGACTCCCGGATCCTTGATTAGATTGATTGAGTTGAATGATAAAAATAATAATAATAATGATAATGAAAAGAAAAAGGCGGAGAATGAAATAATAGAGTTAAATGGATGCAAATTAATTTTTTGAAAAAAAAACTTAAACATTAATTTATATGAAAGAATAAAAGAAGTTTATAAAGCAAGTCTCATTTGTTTCGATGATGAAGAAAGACACTCATCGCCTTGCAAATCTCCGTCTTTCGCCTGTGTAATAATAAGTGAAAAAGATGCTACTACAATAAATAAGAACAAAAAATTGAACATGTTAATCCAGCTTTTTGGCATCCACAGGCAGCCCTGCAATTTTTTGTGCATGAGCAAGAGATTATTTGTAGTAAATTTGACGTTGCAAGACCCATAGTAGTTCGAACTGGTTGAATTCCGGTTGAAGTCCGTTTCCAACCCTATTTTTCCGGTTCATCGTAAAATCCAAGCCAAGTTTGAACCTATTGATGGACTCTGAAGGAATTGTAACGTGCCGTATCTCAGGTGGGAGGTAGAAGTGATAGATTATGCTTCGTCTTACCCACCAATTTCCCAAAGCATTTGTATCGAAGAGAGTTAGTAGACGCTTCAGATTCGTCACCTCCATACAGCGTAATAAAAAAAACGTTCCTCTGCATTAGCAGTTATGTTTTGGATAAACTCCACAGTCTTCAATAGAGAATGGTTGCAAAGTTGAAAGTACTTTGGTTTTCCCTATTTTATATACACAACGCACAAGTTTTCACTCCAAGCTGTAGTACAGAACACAGAAATGACGCAGCTACAAAAATTTCAATGCGATGAAGCCGTGTGCAGCCTCTGTGCGAATGTACAGCATTATAATCTCGTGGCTATTCTGCGTCGACTCGGCATTTACAGCGTTATAGCTCTTAAAGTATACATTTCACAGGGAAAAATTTCGGATAGAATTCATAGTAAATTTTATGCTCTACAAATTTGGTTATTACCATTTTTCATGTATTAACTCGTTAACTATATATTTAGCAATAAACAAAACTAAAAAAATTTAGAGCGCCATAAATAAAAATCTATGCATTGTATAGAAAAAAGTTATCAATAAAAAAAGTAGAGAATGTTATTATCTTCGAAAATGGTATCTACTATTTATGTCGTACGATGCACGGTTCACGAGATATTTGATAAAATGTGTTTTCCAGGATGGCGGCTAACGCGACCACCCCCGCATGACGCCAACGTGGGTTTATATTCAGAGGATACCCCTGAACATGTTCCAACATTCAAATTAATTCTGTAGAGGATTGCATTACGAACAGTGTTTTTTTGCTCTGGCGCTTGGCCTAATAAACCTAACAATTGTTTTGACATAATGAAGCAGTGATGAATTGAATGCATGAAGATTACTGATAATTTTGTTTTCTCCTTCACAGTTCACAGAGCAACATTCTTCAGAAATGACAAACTAAAATATACATTTCGGTGTTGATTCGCCAACGTGCAATGTTTCCATTACTTCATATGCTAAACCTCCTTCGATTCCAGTGGAAACTGAAAAAAATGGAGTTTCAGATATTTCTGTCAGACTTGAGAAGAGTATTGAAAATATGAAGTCAAGTTCCGAGGATCGAATGATGATGAAACAACCTCACGTGAACAATATAGATGAGGGTAGAAGCCTTTAAAAATGATAAAAAGTGAAGAAAAAGTGATAGTAGGACAAAACTCATTGGAAAAGGAGGAGAATATGATAAAAATGACAGGAAAAATTATTTACGGGCGATCTGAGGTCGGGAAGGGGAAGGGGGTGAGTTTTTAAGAGTAAAAAACGATTCATTTCGATTTCCGGCAAAACTACAAGCTCTATGGAAAAAACTCAAATAGCAAAATTGTAGGTAGTAAAAATATCTACAACTTTTGTATTCACACTTTTTCCACGTAACCTCAAAATTTTTGTTAAAAATTCAAAATACCAGGTTTTTGGTTTCTTATTTTCATCATTTACAGAAAAAAAAATTTTTAACGAAATTTGGTGAAAACTTATTTTTTATGTCTCAAATACACTGTAATTTATTTGATTTGAAAAAAAATTTTTTCCCCTTATTTTGACTCAACATCGAAAAAACACCCTAATTTTCAATCGAAAATTCTCCTGTCAAAATATCAGCTTTTTTCAAAAAGTTTGTGAAAAAAATTCAGTCAATAGTTTGGATGCGTATACGAGAAATTTTGACGTCAGAGATGAAAATGTTCAACAGCAAAGTTGTAGGTAATAAAAAGATCTTTCATTTTTGTTGAGGGTACTTTTCATCGTAACCTCGAAATTATCGAGAAATTTAAAAATTTTCCAAAAAATAATAAAATTTTCGTTTTTATATTATAACTTTCATAAAAAGTGATGAATTGTTATGAAACTTGGTGAAAAGATACCTTTATGTATTATAAATAACCAAAAAAATTTGCAAAAGAAAATAATGGAAAATTTTTGATTTTGAATTAAAAAAAAAAAAAGTCCTTTTTTCAGACGAAAATTGTATAGTGGAAAATCATCGTAAATAAATTTTTCTAAGCTCATTTTGTTTGTTTTTTCGTCTACTTTTTGATAAATCAGAGACACAATATAGCTTCTATTCAAGAATATGCTAAAAAAATGCAAAAAACGAAAAAAGTCAATTTTGAAAAAATTAATTTTCAGTAATTGTTGATAATTTTGTTTAAATTTTAAAAAAATGTTAAAATTAATTTCACCAATCGATTCTACGTGAAAAAATATTCAAAAAACAATATTTTGTTGTTAGAAATTACTCCAATTCAGGGGTGGTAAAGGGTTGCTTCTGGAGGGCGAATAAAGTAATGATTGTTCTCATGCAATTTTTGGCTAAAATTGACGTTAAACAAAAAATTAGTAATCAATAAAAGTTGTAGATTTTGAAAAATTCTTCAAGTTTTGTAGAGGTCATTTTTACCATAACCTCAAAATTGAAAAAAAAATGCAAAAAATGTACTTTTTTACATTTTGTACTTTTTTAAACTTTCTTATTATTTCTTTTCTTTTTGTGTACTTAGTAGACAAAATGTGTGGTTGAATAAAAGTATTATAGTTGTAACTTTAATTTGGAAAAAAATGTTCAAGATTTTGAGGAAACTCATAGGAAGTTCATGAGGAAAATATGTATTTATTTTGTTAAAATATGATCAAAACAAAAAAAAGAACTTTTTATTATAAAAAAAATGATTATGTCTTGAAAATACACATTGCAAACTACACTAAACTTTTTCTTTTATTTACATGAATCAGTTCTTCTTCT
>JARQZK010002260.1:7500-15000 GCA_030704885.1 Cynegetis impunctata | reverse complement strand
AATTTTTATTTAATTTTATGTTTGTCAGTATTGAAAGGTGTGAGATATAAACAATGTATTCGATTTTTTCAATTTACGCTTGAAGAAAAAATAGTATATGTCACTCGGAGCAGAAAACTCTTTATATGTTTCGCCCAGTTTGCACAGCCTCGGCTAACGCCTCAAGAGTGCAAGAATCTGGGCTCAACAATAATGATAGCCTTCTACTCCTAGTAACATAATGTACTTTTACCGCCTAGACGAGAAAAGGTCTACTTTCTCGCCTCCGTAAAGCTGGTAAAGTTCAACTTTCTTATAGTGTAGGATAAAAATTATATATTTTTGTTTATTACAGCTAAAAATATTTTTGAAATTTCACTGTTAATAGTTCAATAATTCCAAAACACTCTCTAATTCAGATGGAAATACTACGACAATATGAAACATGATTCTTGGCTTTCAGAAAAATGCAATAAAAGTAACAAAAAGACAAAAGGTCCGTATTTGAAAATTGAAAGTTGAGGGTGACCCAATTTATACGATACCCTGTATATGATTTTTATTCAGATATTTGGATAGCCTACAAAGAGTTGCAACGGCAAAATTTGTCAAGAAACTGAATATAAATTAATATCAATATTGTATTCCATAAGCCATGATATAAAATTAAATAAAATTCGAAAGCTTGGCGAAGAAGAAGAGTATCTCTTAACCGCTCCCTTAACGAGTCGTTATACCCTCATTCCTATAGCAAATACTGAAATCATATATATATATATATATTTATATATATATATATATATATATATATATATATATATATAAATATATATAAATATTTATATATAAAAATATATATATATATATATATATATATATATATATATATATATATATATATATATATATATATATATATATATATATATATATATATATATATATATATATATATATATATATATATATATATATATATATATATAAACAGGGTTATTCACGTTATTCGACACGAAGAGTTATGGCTAAAGTTTGAGATTATGTGAAAGATTTTTCTTTAGGATGGATAGGGACCCACTTGAACTATATTTCAAAAATATTTTCATGTTGTACAGAGTGTGCCAAAAACACGAAAAGTTTCAAAGTTGGTATCTTTAAATACAATACCCTGTATATTATTTCATTTTTGGATTTTACAGTGAAAACAAATGCCAATTTTATGAAGGTTTAATTCACCTAAACCTTATAGTTTTTGAAATATCTCGTATTTTGTGAAAATGTAGTATCAGTTTTAACGCTTAAGCTCTCAACTGGTGTTTTCTTGTTCAAATTGATGATGATGCCTACTAACTGGATCAAACTTTATGTCGCACTTGTGAAATATTGACTAACTTAAAATTGAGGTAAATTGTGTGTAAAATGTAATGTAAAATGTGTGTAAAAGTTGCGGTAAAATAATTACAATCTTTAAACCACTAAGTTGTTTGAATTGAATGGGACACCCCGTATGTTATATCACCAACAGATGTAAAATTTAATTGTCTATCAAATTCCAATCGATAACTCTCCACGTTTTCAAATAAAATGCACATCTTCATCTTACAAACTGATTTTAAGTAATTTGTCATTCATCAGGAGGTACCTATGTATCATCGGTATAATACATATGTACCTCCAACAACACCAGACAATATGAAACAGCGTTTCAGAGAATATTTTCAAAATGTGAGCCCGCATATGTTCTCAAATGTTACCAAAATTTTTATGAAAAGGATACTGTTGTACGGAGTCTGATACTCCGCCTGTATTTATGAGTGAATTTGTAGATCAACATACGATGAATAATAATGAATAGAGTCTGATGGTTGTCATTTTGAACGCTTCATATAAAATATTGCTTGTTTCATATCCAAAAATTTATTTCCTCCATAATTTGAACTAGTACATAATATTCAAGATATTGAAAAATAAACGCATATATTATGATCTTGATGTTTATTTTCAATCAATTCTGATTTCTAAAAACGCAATAGGCGACTTGATAAATGATACATTTCTTGAAATCAGTTTGCAAATCCATTGGAGATTGGAATGTATTAAAGCATTCGATAGAAAATTAAATATAACTATTGTTGGTGACATAAAATACGGGGTGTCCCATTTAAGTTAAACAGTTAGTGCCGTTTAAAGATTGCAATTTTGTTTCCTTTATTTTTACACACTAAGTCTAAACTAGTCAATATTTTACAAGTGCGACATAAAGTCTGTTTCATTCAGTAGGCCTTATTATTTACTTGGTCAAAAACAAAAAAAAAACAGAGAATTTAAGCTTTGAAACTGATACTACATTCTCACAAAATACGAGATATTCCAAGAACCATAAGGTGTAGTTGAATTAAACCTTCATGAAACTGGCATTTGTTTTCACAGTAAAATCCAAGAATGAAATAATATACAGGGTATTCCATTTGAAAAATACAGACTTTGATACTATTCGTGTTCATGGCACAACCTGTATAACATTAAAATATTTTTAAAAAGTAGTTTTTAAAAGGTTCCTATCCATCCTCAAGAAAAAACTTTTATAAAATTAAATACTTCAGCCATAACACTTCGTGTCGAATAACGTGAATAACTCTGTATATATATATATATATATATATATATATATATATATATATATATATATATATATATATATATATATATATATATATATACAGGGTTATTCACGTTATTCGACACGAAGAGTTATGGCTGAAATATTCCCAATTTAATATTTTTATATGGCGATTTTGCATTTAATCGTTAAACAATTAGATCTAGGATAGCCACGATCGTATTTGACATTTCGAATCATCGTAATGGCACCCCGGTTAAATCAAACAAACGAAGATTAATTAAACTTATTTATTATTTATAGACAATGTGATAAATTATTTCAAGAACATGTGATACACGTGCGACCCGATATCCTCATAAACAAAAACCATCACCAAATACTGTTAAACGAATTATAGAGAACTTCAAGAATTTTGGATCCGTAAAGGCATAAGTGTACAAAAAGAAACCAGTTGTTAACAATGAAAATATTGAAATAGCAATTTTGGGATATTTTGAAGCATATCCAACAAAATCTTCTAGGCAGATAGCATTAGAATCAGGCTTATCTAAATCGTCAGTTCTAAGAATTTTACGGAAACACAAATATCATCCCTATGCTATCCATATTTTCATTAGTGCAGCATTTAAATAAAAATGATTTAGACAAGCCTTAAAAGTTTAAATAATTTTTGTTTGTATAATTTAACCGGGGTGCCATTACGATGATTTGAAATGTCAAATACGATCGTGGCTATACTAGATCTGACTGTTTAACGATTAAATGCAAAATCGCCATATAAAAATATTAAATTGGCAATATTTCGAAAACTTCGAATTTTAGGTATAGATAACTTTATACAAAGTTACCTTCGTTTTAAATGCTAAATACTACAAAATAAGAAAAATGGGGTGTTTCCATTTGAAAAAATTGATTTTTGTCAGTTTTCTCAATTTCATTTTAGATCTTTTTTTTCGAACACCCTGTATGATTAGTTATCCAAATACTATACAAAATCTATTAAAGCAAGTCTTTTTCAATAAGGAATCCACCCTAAAGTAAGTAATACGGGAATCCTTATAGGAACAATTGATAATTATATTAGGGCTTGCAATCGCCATTTTTGACATAAAAACCTAAATATGTCAAAAACGCTTAGACTTAGGTATAGGACATAATACATGAAATCTGCCTAGAATCTTGCGTAGAATCTGAAAATGTATTAATATATAGGGTATCCAATTTAAAATAAGCAAGTTGGTATCTACTTCCGGTATAACCGGAAGTGCCACCATCTTGAAAATATATTAGTCAAGTTGCCCCTATCAACATTAGTATACTGTCAAATTTTCAAAGTTTCTCATGTGTAGTTTTCCATGTACAGATCGCGTTCTTTCCCGGTGGTACAGCCTGTATATATATATATATATATATATATATATATATATATATATATATATATATATATATATATATATATATATATATATATATATATATATATATATATATATATATATATATATATATATATATATGAGGGGTCTAGAACCAAAGACGGCAATCTCTATTTTTAAGAAATTTGGATAACGGTAAAAAACTGTTTATAGGTTCCTGAAATGGTTTTAGACCAGGGTCGATAATTTTTGGAACAAAAAAAAATAGTAGTAGGTTGATACCCATTATAGAAGGAGGAGAATATAATAAAAATGAAAGCAAAAATAATTTTCGGGCGATCTGAGGTCGGGAAGGGGGAGGGGGTGGGTTTTTAAGGGTGAAAAACGGTTTATCTCGATTTCCGGCAAAACTACAAGTCCTATGGAAGAAAGTCAAACGACAAAGTTGTAGGTAATAAAAAATCTACAACTTTTGTATTCACACTTTTTTCACATATCCTCAAAATTTATGTGAAAAATTCAAAAAACCACGTTTTTGGTTTTTTATTTCTATCTTTCACAGAAAAAACTTGTTTTCAACGGAATTTGGTGAAAACTCACCTTTTTATGTTCCAAATGCACTGTAATTTATTTGATTTGAAATATTTATTTTTTCACCTTATTTTGACTTAACATCGAAAAAGCACCCTAATTTTCAATCGAAAATTCACCTGTCAAAATGTCAGCTTTTTCCAAAAACTTGATATGCTTCATGTTCGATGAAATCTCTAGTTTCCGATGATGTATACACTGCTATAGTAAATGTTCTCAGAAAATGCAAAAAATCGACAAAAACTCAAATTCGAATTTTTTTTATGTACAATATCATCTAAAAAATGTGACTGCTGCAATTTTTTTCAATGAAACCGTTGATTTATTAAATTCTAATCATATTTATGTCAAAAAAAATAAAATAATATATGAATATACATGTAAATCGTACTATTGAATTTAGATAGTTCAGTTTGATTACGTTATTCATTATAATATTTTTTTAAACATTAATCTTGTTATTTATAAATACCTTATCTTGAATTCTAATCACTTATTCACGAGTTTTTGTCTCTTTGATGGCATTTCTTGATCGCTAGATTCGACAAACCTTCCCGATTCTAGTGGATCTTCATGACCATCACTTCTTCGTCTCCAATATTATTTTCAGTCTGTCTTGGTTCTTCATTCACAATTTCTTCTGAATCACTAACTTCTTCGTAGTTTTTTTCTTCTATATTGGAGCATTTTCCAGAACCATGACAATTTGCGCATAAATTTGTGCATTTTAAACCATGTTTTCGGCAGCCACATTTTAAACTATAACATTCAGTTTCACAGCTGCAGCAAATAGTTCTGAGCAATATTTCCGGAATTAATTCCTTCTCGGTAAATTTGGGCATGATGACACGTTGATGCTTCCAGCCCCAATCTGTTGCTGTTAGTTTGTTACCCAACTAAGTTTGAAGCTGATAATATGCCCTGTAACACTGTTGTTCTGCTGCTCCTTCTGTGGGTGGGAGGTTTGCCAATATGAAAGAAGATTTAATTTTTGCCAATTGATATTTTTGAAATCTTAATTGATTCAGTGTTATTTCATCATTTTTACATTTATAAATAGATTTGATTAATTGTAATCCATTTTTTTTGATATCTTCTTTACATGCATCTTTTTTATAAAAAATATTGGCCAAATTTAACAAAATTTTATTGTCTAATAATGAATTTATGATACTTTTCTTTCCTTTCCCGGCAAATCCAGATGTTGTATCGCAACCAGAAAAACAATGCAGAAATGCAACAATAATTTTGAAGGATTCATATTAGAAACTATTACACGTAAAAAATATATCTTTTACATTTCCAGAACCTGGTTTGAGAAAATAAATGTCATGATTATTCGAATTTAATTGATTCAAAAGAACCAAAAGATCAATATCTTCACCCACAACAATGACAGTTTTATTAGTATCTCTGGCAATTTCAATCGAGGTCTTGATTATGTTAGCATCAGCATCTTCTTCTACTTGTTTACAGAAAAATCCTCGTGAATGTAATCTTTTCATTAACGTATTTATTATTTTGTCGTTGGTTTTTTCGTTAGATAAAAATTTTTCTTGCAAAAATGGTATTTTTGTATGGTTTTGATAATCGAACTCTGGAATATTGTCTGAGGTTTTTCTACGACTACGTTCTCCTCTTTTAGTTGAATTAACTGCTGGTACCGTTGTGACAGTAACTGAGTTTTTAATTTCGGGGTACCCATCAAAAACAATAAAGCTGCTTGCTGCGTAATGTTTTTCAACATAGCGCAAATATTTATTGATAATCTCTTCCACCGTTTCATTTTTCTGCCAAATTACTTTGTCAGTAAAAATCCACCGTCGACGACATGCACTATGCCGTCAGAATGCGTTGGTCCATTCGCACTAACAAATAATTCGTAGAGTTGAGATTTAACATTTTTCCTGAGGCCATTTTCTGTAAAAAGTTATAACGGAAAAGGTGCAAGCTCGTATTGTAAATAAGTTTCCATATATATATTTATATATATATAATATATATTTATATATATATATATATATATATATATATAGATATATATATATATATATATATATATATATATATATAATATATATATATATATATATATATATATATATATATATATATAGTATATATAATATATATATATATATATAATATATATATATATATATATATATTATATATGTATAGTATATATATAATATATATATATATATATATATATATATATATATATATAGTTAATTTTTAGGATTATACCAATATTCTTTGGCCATAGCCACGGTCATCGAGAATATCTGCTCAACATTGGCGGATGAATGAGGAAACATTTGTGTTTCTGAGAACATTTACTATAGTATTTTTTATGACATAAATATGATTAGAATTTAATAAATCAACGGTTTCATTGAAAAACATTGCAGCAGTCACATATTTTAGATGATATTGTACATAAAAAAAATTCGAATTTGAGTTTTTGTCGTTTTTTTGCATTTTCTGAGAACATTTACTATAGCAATGTATACATCATCGGAAAGTAGAGATTTCATCGAACATGAGGCACATCAAGTTTTTGGAAAAAGCTGAAATTTTGACAGGTGAACTTTCGATTGAAAATTAGGGTGCTTTTTCGATGTTAAGTCAAAATAAGGTGAAAAAATGAATATTTCAAATAAAAAAAATTACAGTGCATTTGGAACATAAAAAGGTGAGTTTTCACCAAATTCCGTTGAAAACAAGTTTTTTCTGTGAAAGATAGAAATAAAAAACCAAAAACGTGGTTTTTTGAATTTTTCACATATATTTTGAGGTTATGTGAGAAAAGTTTGAATACAAAGGTTGTAGATCTTTTTATTACCTACAATTTTGTCATTTGACTTTCTTCCATAGGACTTGTAGTTCTGCCGGAAATCGAGATAAACCGTTTTTTACCCTTAAAAA
>JARQZK010002259.1:325000-336773 GCA_030704885.1 Cynegetis impunctata | reverse complement strand
TTATTTAATCTATTTTATTCCTTCCTATATTTTGTGATAATAAACATAGTAAGATCAGGTTCTGTTTGTGTTCATCATGATAGGTTCTCACGTAGTAACGACTACTATCCATCAACTATTTGGGAAAAAAACCTCTCTGCGAAATGCTACCCTGCTCATATTGTTGTTCCTAACTAATAATCTCAAATAATATCAGTAAGATATATCCGACTTTATTTTTGCAGTATACAATATTTGAATCTTATTATCAATACAGGAAATTTATGTGAAATCTAAATCACGCAGAGGATTCAGTTTGACAACTTCTTCATAATGATGTATTACATGAAATTTAAGTATAATGATTTCTCTTTAATTTTCTATGTCATATAGGTATAAATATCTCTAATATTTGGAGATTCTCTAAATATGCAAATAAACTACTAGACTAAAGAAAACTCTCAACTTACCTATATGGCAATGTTCGGTTCATTTAACTCTTCTATGAGCGCTCGGTTTCTCAGTTCTAAAGTTTTTCGCGAGGTTTTACGTTTATATATAGAGTTCCACCTTAATCCGTGGTGTTGTTTATGTCCTATGAGATAAATGTTTCAAAAATTTGTATTCATTAGGTAATAACATGCAAATTCATGGTTCGTTCGGATCCCTTGTACTTTAGGTAGATAAATAATCTTCTTATTGGATATTTTGCAGCTATAACATGTTTTTCTTAACGCATCAATGGCAATGTTCGGTTCAGTTAACCCTTTTATGAGCGCTCGGTTTCCCAGCTCTGAGGTTTTTCGTTTATATATCGAAGTCCCACCTTAAGGTTGAGCCACACATATCCGCACCGTGTCCTCGCCGAGCAAGCACCGAGACACCGCCGTGTGTTGGCCAATAAGTTCAAAGCCATACATTTCCGACACACGGCCGCATGACGGCCGTACCTACTACGAGCGCGGTAGGTAGTTTATCCAGTTGGCTTCACGAAGTTGTGAGTCTCAAAAAACTGAAATGTTCGCCAGCTTCAGCAACAGCGAATTGGCAACAATAGCCGATGAAGAAAATGAGAAAAATATTCCAAAACGACGAAAATTGTGGATACACAACGCTCGGAAAGCAAGATATGTTGAAGGCGAATTCTGCACGTTGCTTCCTCATCTAATGGACGACGAGACCAAATTTGACGAATACTTTAGAATTTATGAAATTGAGATTGAAAGATTGAACAGTAAAAGAATTATCAATACTATCGATTTTTCCAGGGCGAAGAGAAAAATTTGCGCCTCACTAGCTACGCTCTAGTCTCCATTTCTACTATATGCCGAGAATTCATCGGACAACGCACCCTGCCGGTCAAAAATTAAAACATGAACTACTCACACGGTGCGGACTCGGTGTGGACACAGAGTTAATGTTAATTGTTAATTAGAGATGAATAAGAAAAACTTCTTCATATATATTTTTAAAATTCACAGAAACGATTTCTACATTAATGAAATTTTGTGAAAATCTCTTAAGCCAAGTGTTTATAGTTGAAACGGATTTACATCAAATAACGTCCTCTAATGTTAATTTATTGACAAAATATCTCATTATGGTTTCTGCATCCAGGTGACAGGTTGCTCTCCAGCAATGGGACAGGGATTTGCAGCTGGTACTACAGACGGACCTGGAGATTTCGATTTTCGTCAGGCCAGTACATCCGAAAACCCAATTTGGAATTACATCAGAGATCTGATTTTCCCTCCCACGGAAGAAGACAAGACGTGTCATAGCCCCAAGGATATTTTAATTGCCTCAGGAAGAGTGAGTATGATATTTTACTGATCCATGTTTTTGTACTGGGTGTCTGATTAAGAGAGGCAAGCGGCTGTATCTCACAAACTATTCGTCGTAGAGACTTACGGTAAAAATTTTTATCTGTGATCGGATATATATATATATATATATATATATATATATATATATATATATATATATATATACAATAACAGGTCATTTGAATTAGAAAACGATATATATATATGTGTGCGTATGTGTGAAAAATTTATTTTCACCTACTAATTCTGTGAAATTAATCAGATCAAGGTTCCCTACCAGTGGCAACCTCAGATTGTCTCTACTCAGCTCCTTATGATTGGTAACGTAATTCTGGCAGCAGTACCAGGAGAATTCACAACTATGTCCGGAAGAAGACTAAGGGAATCCATTAAAAATGCCATAATCGAAAATGGAGGTCCTAAAAATACTAGAGTCATCATTACTGGATTAAGTAACGTATACACCAGCTATATTGCTACTTTCGAAGAATATCAGGTAGGACTTATTTTTTATCTGTGACCACTAATAAAGTTCAAAATAATTACGTACTCATATATGTATGCATGTATATATATATATATATATATATATATATATATATATATATATATATATATATATATATATATATATATATATATATATATATATATATATATATATATATATATATATATATATATATATATATATGCAATATTCATTTAAATAGTTTGATATTCCGTTAATCCAATTTTTGAAATGATGTAATACTTATGAATTTATTCATTTTCAGGCTCAAAGATACGAAGGTGCTTCAACCATTTTTGGTCCACACTCATTGGAAATATATCAGAATATTTACACCGGACTTGCGGAAGCACTTTTGAAAGTGAGTCGACACTCCATGGTTTAGGATTTCATAAAATGTTTTCCAACTTCATAAAATTTCCTATAAATTTCCTTTGACACATATATTAAAAACCTAATTAATACTCAAAAAACTCTTTCGCAGCGAGATGCATTAGAAAAGCAGCTTTTCAAATAGCATCAGTTTGAAAAATCTATTCATTCAATTATGATTTTTGTTCCAAATCCTTAAAACAAAAACTGCGCCCTCTATCATGTGAACAATATTCATTTTCTCCTCCGGGGGGTCAACCCTCCAACCAATTTATATCGAAATGAATATCATCCAAGATATCATACGAAGCTACCTAAATACAAAGTTTCAATCCTAAGGTCCCAAAATTGCGCCTTCTATCGTGTAAACAAGATTCATTTTCTCTCCTAGGGGGTCAACCCTCCCCAAGCAACTCGTACCAAAAACAATCCTATCCATTATATCATACGAAAATCCCTACTCACAAACTTTCAATCTTATTGCTCCAAAATTACTCCCTTTATCGTGTAAAGAAGGTTTATTTCCTCTCCCGAGGGGTCAACCCTTCAACCAATTCAAACCAGAACCACCTCCATTCAAGATATCATACAAAACTACCTAGATACAAATTTTCAACCTTATTGATATAAAATTGCGCCTTCTGTGATGTAAACAAGATTTATTTTCCCCCTGGGGGTCAACCCTCTAACCAATTCGAACCAAAACCAATCCCATTCAAGATATTATAGGAAACACCTATTTACAATATTTCAACCCTATTGCTCAAAAATAGATTAATTTGTCTCTCAGGGGTGTCAAGACCCCAACCAATTCGAACCAAACTAATACCATCCAAGATATCATTCGAAACTACTTATTTACGAAGTTTCAACCATATTGCTGCAAAATTGCGTCCTTTATCATGTAAACAAGATTTATTTCTTCTCCCGGGGGTCAACCCCCAAACGCTCAATATTATTGCTACAAAATTGCGCCGTTTATCGTGTAAACAAGATTTATTTACCCATTTAGGGGGTCAACCCCCTAACCAATTCGGAACAAAACCAATCCCATCCAAGATACCATATGAAACTATCTATTTCCAAATTTAGTGAAAACCTGCTAAAAATGAAATGACCATCTCACTCATTGACGACATACACGTTTAATCAAGAAATATTTATCAGATCGATTCTAGCACAATTGCACAAAGTCTGTTTCACTGAATTTGAATTGAGTTAACAGGCGTTCGTCTAGCTAATGTTTCATGACGAATTTTCATGTGAAAATTTGATGATTCATCAAATGAACCCTCAAACGAAGCTAGTATCACCAGAATCGACTACGTAGAATTCGCATTCATCTTTCAATGGATAATGTTAGAAAATTCGAAACACGTGCCAAACTCGATGGAAACAGTAGACAGTCTGTTTCGTTCTTATATCAGTTCGTCAATAATGTCCCGTCCATTGACCGAGTGGGCAACGACTTCGAATATTCATAACAGCCTCATAATATCCATGAATAGCACTTATGGTAGGTATCTCACTTCACCTCTAACGGAACGCCAATGGCTGGAAACTCTTGAATCTAGATCCCTTTGCGAGTTTATTTGATTAATCAATCAATTATTCAAATGAATTTCTTAACGCATTCATTGTCTTTATCTACACGGTGCACCTGTTCATCGCAATTAAAAATTCATTTTCAATATTGAATGCTGATCCGGTCACATGTCAAGAATATGAGCATAGCTTTTAACGTTTCCAACAATGCGCAGTTGAACATCTAACTCTCTAACACGTTGCAGAACTTCGCAAATAAGGGTACTAGAATGACCAGGCAATCTAACAAGAGTAACAGGAGCTCCACAACAATGGCTCAAAAGTCAACTGAGATCGAACACGTTTACAACTACAAAACAGATATTTTTGTTTCCAAGGGAAGTCCGATCAAGCGTGCACTTGCTGGTGGCGGGCAGTGTGAGCGGCGACAGACAAGTCACCAACACCATTTGTTTCTGTCGCTTTTCTGCAGATTTCGTTTATATGTGCACCAAATCACTTCCACAAGCGTGTCTCCATTATAAACGTACCCTAAAGTTGCTACCTTTGGGTGAGCAGTGACTTAAGTTTTCGGCGATTGGCATTTCCGGTTTAAATGAAGTGAGATACCTGTCGGTTTCTTTGGAAGGCGCTGTAATTTTTTTGCATGTGATAATTACTATTTTTAGATGCTATGAGGTGGTTATGAGGACTGATGTAGGTAACTATTTGGTCTATTTAATCTGTCGTCGTGTGTCACTGGTGTCGAATATTTTCCCCGAAGCATGAACGGAATTGCATGTCGTCGAGTCTCATAAAATGAACTCCGTGGGAGGGTTAATTTTATAAATCATAAAGTTTTCAAATGCATTTCCCAACATATAACTATCAATAAATCTCATGTTAACGATTTTTTATTTTATTTTAGGATGAAGATGTTCCAAAGGGGCCAATACCACCAGATTTTAGTTCCAAACTCATTTCTTTCAATTTTCCAGTTATATTCGACGCAGCTCCAGAAGGCAAAAAATTTGGAGAGTGTGTTCAACAACCACCAACTGTGGTCGCAAGAGGTCAAACTGTCACTGCCAAATTTGTGAGTACCTATATTCAATTGACTTATAATCATACAATTCATTTTATGAACCAAGTTACTATTGGAACGTGAGCGTTTGCAGGAGGTCTTATAATTACGGTGCATAATAATTCTTCTGATTTTATTAAGTAGTTTGTTGCTTATTTTCACTGTAATGCTAATAATTAATCTACCGTATTCTGAATATTTATTCAACAAATTAATAGGAAGGCTGTTCAATTATTGCACTATGAATTTCTTAACATGTCATTAGTGCTCTTCTTATAAACTATTAGGTGGTTTGATGTTGTTGCCCACTCAGTCGATGGACGGAATCCTACTGATGAGCTCGTTGCAGAGGAAAACAGACTGTCTAGTGTTTTCCCCGTGTGTAATATATATATATATATATATATATATATATATATATATATATATATATATATATATATATATATTATATATATATATGTTATATATATATATATATATATATATATATATTATATATATATATATATATATATATATATATATATATATATATATATATATACATATACATATATATATATATATATATATATACATATATATATATATATATATATATATATATATATATATATATATATATATATATATATATATATATATATATATAATAATAAATATATATATATATATATATATATTATATATATACATATATATATAATATATATATATATATATATAATATATATATATATATATATATATATATATATATATATATATATATACATATATATATACTAAGGCTCAAGCGAAAAAAAAATCAAGATATAAGGCAATTTTAAGGTCATAAACCCGCATACGGAAGCAGCTATTTCGGACTATTTTGTCCTCATCAGAACAGCGTAGCCAAGTTATGGTTGTACAAACTTGGAGATTATTACTTAAATATTTCTCATTTAAGTAATAAAATATCACATATTTTAAATCCACACGATATTAAAGTAGCCCACAATGCACAAAATCAAATAAAACAATTATATTCTAAATTAAAAAGTAAAACACCTCTTCTGCAAACATCTCATGTTGTTTATAGTATACCCTGTTATAATTGTAATGAATCATATATAGGACAAACTTTAGAAAACAGATTAAAAGCACACAAATATACCAAAACACAAACCACAGCACTAATTAAACATAAAAACAATAAGATTCATAGTTTTAACTTTGATAGCACAAAAATTTTAGAAATAGAAAAATATCAAAAACGCAAAGAAATTTTATAAATGTTACATATTCAAAAAAATTTAAATAAAGTCATAAATGATGGAACAGATATAAAACATTTAAGTTCAATATACGCAAATTTAATTATTCAATTTTTCTAAGAAACAACATGAATCAAAACAAAACATTTCAACCAACAAACTCTAACCATAACAATTCATCTTCTTCGACAAAATCTAAACATCTAAAATTTTCAATTTTTCTAAAATGAAAGTATAGTTTAGAACATGTGATCTCCAAAATTACAAGTAATGTCTTTTTAAAGACAACAATCAAATATTTTAAACCTATTTTGTACATTACGTGGGTGAAGGTTTATGTGGTTCCCTACCCATCTAGGTCACAGACCTGACTGTTAACATTGGACTAATTAGCCCGTAATTAATAACTAAAGCCGGCCACAGCCGTAATGAAAAAAATTCTGAAAAAAAAAATATTACCCTATTCTTTGACTTTTCCAAATAAAAATACTTTGAACCTATTTCGAACATTACGTGGGTAAAGGTTTTTGTGGTTTCCCTTACCATCTATTAATAACATATTTGAATGTTAATATTGGACTGAAAAGCACGTAATAAATAACAGAGAACGGACACAGCCGAAAAATTTTGATGAAACATAGAAGTCATTTTAACAATTCCAATGTTTTCAAATCATTAAATGTCGAAGAAATTACAATTTTTCAAAAGTTTCGAAAAAGCCACGAATGTCGTGGCGAAACGTCAACTTTTTAATAAAATCGAGTTTTTTGAGATTCACCAAGCCTGTTATAACTAATAATTATCGAAAAGTTAAAAATAATTCTCAGGCAACAACAATTCAAATAAATAATTATTTATATTTATATATATATATATATATATATATATATATATATATATATATATATATATATATATATATATATATATTGTTACGAATTCGGGTTTGCTAGGATGATTTCCAATAACTAAATTCAATTAATATACAAAACAAATCAGTATTTATTTACACAACAGTAATTCTGACAATAACCACACTTTTCAATAACTGTCACTAATAATTCAAAACACAACCTTCGTTCTTCTTTTATAACACGGTAGTTCACTGTAGACTGTAGACTGTCCTCCGTCTCTTTTATGGTCGCTTTTATATGTCTTGTTATTCCTTCGAGAAGCTTCCAGAATGTTCAAGTCTTCGAATTAAGAGGGCGGTTACTTCAACGTTCATCGAATATTCCAGAGCACACAGAGTCGGATTTAGACATTTTCGTAACACTTTCCCCCTCTTAAGTTTGATCGTCCCGATCAAAATCTTCTGATACCTACACCTTCACCGTGATACTTTGCTAGCCTATCTAAATGTACAACTTTAGGCTTCGTCCTAGGAGTGCGTTGGATTCGGTGGACAACTTCATTTACCCTCTTTGTGACTTTATAGGCTCCATCACAATTCTGTCTCAATTTAGGTGATAACCCTTTCTTCCGCTAGGGATTGTGCAACCATACTAAATCTCCTTGTTTAAATCCGGCTGAGTTCGCCTTCAAATCATATCAGGTCTTCATTCTGTCAGTACTAGCATCTATCTTATTCCGGACGAGCTCATGGATCTTTCTTAGGTGCAGTCTCAATTCATCTGCATGAGTCTTTATCTCCAATGGTGTATCTTCGGGAGTACCGAACAGCAAATCACATGGTAAAAATAATTCTCTACCAAAGAGTATCTTTGCAGGAGTATGACCTGTGGAATCATGAACCCATCCTCGATAAGCCATCAGCAGTACTGGCAAATGCCTGTTCCAATCCTTTTGGTGATCAGCCACAACCTTCGACAGATATTATTCCATGGTGCGGAAGAGCATAGGCTTCAAGCCACTTGCTGAAGTAATCCATGACAAACAGTATGTATTTAAATCCATCGTTGGAAGTTGGAAAAGGCCTGGCAACATCAATAGCTATTCTCTCAAATGGAAGTCCTACATTGTATTTTTCCACGAGTTCTCTTCGAGGGTCCCTTCTTCTACGTCATCACGGCAGCAGACCCAATAAAATCTTTCCCTTATCCTCGCTATTGTTTTATTCACGCCAAAATGGGCCCCTGAGCTTCCACCGTGAATTTCCTGTAGAAGTTCTTGCACTTTGCAGGTTGGTACCACTAAGAGGGTTTTGATTTGTTTACCATTCAGACTTTCCCATTTCCTCTTGAGTAACCCAGTTTCAATAATTAAGGAATCCCATTGCGCCCACATTGCCTTCGTTTTAGAGCTCATTGTTGAAATATCTTTCCAGGGTATACGGTTGCGTCTTTACCATTCTCTGAGATGCTTTATGTCAGGATCTTGTTTCTCTGCCTCAATTAATTCTTCTGTCGTCCATCCCTATTTCAAATCATTAGTAGTTCTCCTTAAATCGATTATTCTTCTGTATCTGTTATTATCTCTGCCTATGTTCATTCTGGAACGACATTCTCTACTAGTGTGCCCATATTTTCCACACGAGTAACATTCACCCTTAAATCTTACTTGGTCCTTTTCAAAAGAAGAAATAAGTTTGTCTAACCGTTCCAATATATCTACTCCAAGTGTTTTGTTTTCCTCTACTTCCAGTTTTCGTTTATTCAAATCAATGGTAGTTCTCCTTGAATGGATTATTTCTTTGTTTCTGTTATTATCTCTACCTCTGTTCATTCTGAAACGACATTCTCTACTAGTGTGTCCATATTTTCCACACGAGTAACATTCACCCTTAAAAGATACTCGGTTCTTTTCAAAGGAAGAAATAAGTTTGTGTAACCGTTCCAATACTACTCCAAGTGTTTTATTTTTCTTTACTTCCACTTTTCGAGCTCTGTGTGTTGCTCGGTTATTACAAGATGTTAGTTTTGCTGTTTCAAATTGCAGAGCATCATTTCCTGTTCTTTGTCTCAAAATTTTCAGATGTTGAATCAGGTCGGTGTCTTTTAACCCCACCAACAAAAGATTTGACACTCAATTGCTCAAGGATATCATCTGAAGCCATTAGGTAGGCTAACCGAGTCAACTTTCCTACTTCGGCCTGAAATTCTTGCAGTGATTCATTTGCCAATTGATGCCTACCTTCTAATTGAGCCTGGTACAACATTTCTTTATGATCATCTCCATATCTCAACTCTAGTGTTTTTATTAGAGTTATGTAATCTTTCTGCTCTTTTACTGACAGTTTTTGTAATACTTCTGCAGCTTTACCTCTGAGGGACAAAACCAGTTTTACTGCTTTCAGTTTATCTGCCCTACCATTAGCTTGGTCTGATGCTTCAAACTGCCGTTTGAATGTTGGCCTGGAAGAATCTCCATCAAAAGTAGGTGGCTTAGAAACTTTCAGTCTGGGGACTTGATTTGACATTACTTTTGATTCATATTCTTCCATTGTTGATATTCGTTTTTCTAAATCTTTCAATGCCTGTGGTTCACGTTCTTCTAAATTATGCAATTTCTCCTCCAGGTCTTCTTTCACATGTACTATTTCTTCAGTTATTTCACCTCTCAATTTCTCATTATCATCTCTCTTACGTTTGTCGAGGTGTTCCAGGATTTTCTATAATCTTTGTAATTCTTGCTCTCGACGTTTCTGTTCTTCTGGTTTTTCTTACCGTTGACGTTTCTGTTCATCTAGTTTTTCCTGCTCTCGATGTTTCTGCTCTTCCAATTTCTCCCGTTGACGTTGTTCCTCTTGTTCGGCGTTTTTTTGCATAAGTTTTTCCATCATCGATTCCATTTTCTGGTTATTAGCATCCCACTTCTGACACCAGTTGTTACGAATTCGGGTTCGCTAGGATGATTTCCAATAACTAAATTCAATTAATATACAAAACAAATCAGTATTTATTTACACAACAGTAATTTTGACAATAACCACACTTTTCAATAACTGTAACTAATTCAAAACACAACCTTCGTTCTTCTTTTATAACACGGTAGTTCACTGAAGACTGTAGACTGTCCTTAAGAGGGCGGTTACTTCAACGTTTATCGAATAATCCAGAGCGCACAGAGTCGGCTTTAGACATTTTCGTAACAATATATATATATATATATATATATATATATATATATATATATATATATATATATATATATATACATATATATATATATATATATATATATATATATATATATATATATATATATATATATATATTTATATATAAATTCGAATCAATCATATTATTTTCTTCGATTGTTTTATGAAAAATTTTTACACATGTCACAGATATTGTAGAATAATATGTATGTATGTAAGACTCTTAGAAATTAGTAGAAAAGCCCGAAACATATATAGAAATATGCAGTGAAACTTAAGCCATGCGTTTTCTGTTTCATTTTATCATTCAAATATATTTCAACAGCTCTTTAATGAGAGCTCCTTATCACGAAGAAAGCAATATTAGGAACAGTTGATTATAATGATAATAATTATTGCATAATATTCGAAATATCCCGAAAAAAATTGAAAAATTAGTTATTCATAACATAATCTATCGCCATGACTTCATTCCTTAATTTCCCCATGCATATTCCTAGAAATATATGAATTAGAAAAAGACAGTATTGTAAGATTGAATGTATTAACTATTTTCATGCCAGCAGAGTGTGATTGGTTTTTATTTCTTCGAAATTGTGATACCTAAATTGCTTAATTTCAGGTTGCAGGGCATCCAAGAAACAACTTGATGCATGGCAAGACATTTATGAGTGTCGAGAAGAAGTTGTCCAATAATTCATGGCAAGTTGTTTACAATGATGCAAACTGGGAAACAAGGTAAGAATATTGTTTGTTCTAATACCTCGATGTCGGTTCAACTTTATTATTATCTAGTACCTACTAAGAGACCCAAGTCTTGCGAAATTATTTCCTTGTTGAAAATGCATAGAATGAGTGAAACTACAAATCATTGTCAAATAAACTGAATATAAGAGAGGAGATATTCCCGGATCTGTTTCAATGATCGTATCAGTAATTGAGCACTATATTTGCAATTCAGTGCAAATCCTATGAGCTATAGAATCAATAATTTCACATGCATTGTACGATAAATAGAACGAACAACATAGAACTTAGACCCGGAGATGGTGACACAAAATATTAGGTCATTTTTACCAGTATGGCGGTTCTTCAGGGGTCTAATTACGTAAAGGCAAAAAGGAAAATGATGGTCATAGCGCTGGTACCGGCGGCCCA
>JARQZK010002259.1:312500-315000 GCA_030704885.1 Cynegetis impunctata | reverse complement strand
TATATATATATATATTACATTCATATTATATATATCTTAAGATCGCACACTGTATAATATAGGTGGTAATATCTAAGTTTCACTGAATTGGCTAAGAATAAACCTTTTTTCTAATAGACAGCCAAAAGTGTAAACATTTGTATTGAATAATGTAATATATTTTGGGCTTGGAAACAAATGAATTTATTGTATGGTAATGTATGATTCAGAAGTTGATATAATTTCATTTATTTAATCTAAAGAATAACTCACTCTTTCCAACTTATATTTTTTATCTACTTTTTTGCTTTCGGAGATGGATGCTTTGAATATATTTTGAGTTGAAATATATATCTTCAGACCTATATGTGAAGAAAAATATTTCATTTTGAAATTCTTCATGTTTTCTTACAAATAAAAACATAATTTATAGGTACATGTAGTGAAATTAAAAAGATTGTTAGTTTTATTTATATTTATCATTTATATCAGAACATTCCAAGAAATCGTATTCATATTTCATGAATCGTTTCATGGTCGTTCTCTACAAAATATGGAGACGAATTCTGGGGATGTTCGAATAGTATATCAACACTCTACCTGTAAATGTTGTTCACCCTTGAAAAAACTTTCGATAATGTACTAGTAACCCTAAACAAGTACATTTGTTCTTATCTCGTGAAATTTTTGATTTGAAAATACATTTTCCTTCTAATAATTATTAAAGCAGGTTTCACTAATCGTTCAGTGGAATATAAATAAACAATAATAAACTGATATACATATAAAATAATAGTAATAATAGTGTTAAAAATAATATCTATTTTCAATAGTTATTATGACAAATTTTATTTATAGGATTAGCTAGCAAAAACAGAAATAGTCCAAAATACAGTTAATTAATAACTAATTATAATTTTCAAGAGTTTGATTGATCAAACATGTGAAAGATCTCTTGCTTATGAATATTATATGCCTTAAATCTTGAAACTAAATTGAACACTGTTTCTAGAATTTGTCTTCTCTTACTTCTCATTTTGCATTCCTCGAATTAGTATTTATGTTTGTGGAGAAATAAATGCAGTCGGTAGATATGAAAGCCATATTTATGTATATATATATATATATATATATATATATATATATATATGTCTAATATATATATATATATATATATATATATATATATATATATATATATATATATATATACATATATATATAATATATATATATATATATATATATATATATATATATATATGTATATATATATATATATATATATATATATATATATATATATATATATATATATATACTATATATATATATGTCTATATATATATATATATATATATATATATATATATATATATATATATATATATATATATATATATATATACTTGTATATATTTCTTCATAGAAAGTTTGCCTGCGCTTCATTGCAATATCTGTTATTTTGTAAAATTTGAAAATATTTTGTTTTATCGTTTAGATCTTACCTTTTGTATATTTTTTTCTTATTATGCCGTATTTCAGTTGTCTGAATCTAATGAATATAGAAATGATTATGATACATGCACGTAATGATTTTTATAACAACATGGAGGATATTATACTTTTTACGAAATTATATGAATAATACTATAAAAAACTGTGCTCTGACAACCAATGTAAAAAAGCGTTGATCAATTAATCCAAACTAAAATACAACTGGATATAAATATTTCAAATTTATTCGAATGCATGAAGAGAAACAAGTTTACAGTAGATAGTTTGGTGATAAATCAAGCTATTAGTATTTATTTTTGATTCGATACCAACTGTTATAACAACACTCTCATGTTTTCTATTAATGAAGAATAGAAAATAACATTGGTCTTGCCTACTCAGCTTTTTCCCATACAAAAGCCTTTATTTGGATCAATTTCTGCAGCTTCGATGATATTAGGTCACATCAGATTCATCGACAGCTTGCTAAAATGACCAACTTTGGAATATCTATTCAAAAAAATATTTTTTGTTTTGATGTATTTTTCTTCATTTTATGGAGATGGCCGAACGAAAGCACGAATAGATTCATTATTTAGGCAGGATTTTCCTTTCCATATGACGAATGAAATAGAATGGGATTTTCATTCGTTGTAAACCTTAAATGAGAATAAAGCTGCTGCAGTTCCAATAAGCTTGGATGAAACTTTTATCGACAGAAAGGAAAAACTGGATCTATTCATAAAATTCAAATCAGTTGTATGTTCTTCCTAAATTGGCTGTACTTAATTTAAACCAATTGTACGTTCTTCGTAAATTGGCTGTACTTCATTCAACGTTTACCAAATTAAATCATAGGAAATCTCATAGATTTAATATATTTGGCTTTGTGAGAATTTTATGTAAAAGGGGTTAGAAGAAAACCAGCTGCGCCATTGTTTAGAAAATAGTTTCATATGATATAGTGAGATGCTTTTCAATCGACTTTATTATTGATAACTTTGTTATTAATAAGTTTATGCAA
>JARQZK010002259.1:292500-307500 GCA_030704885.1 Cynegetis impunctata | reverse complement strand
ATGTGTGTGATATCCACCAGATTTCCACATTGATATCAATCAGTTAGGAGAGATGAGTTGCTTGAAGTGTTTTGTTTGTTTCATTTTGATTCAACTTTCTTCTTAAAATTATGAGTAATAATGGTTTATAGGTACCACAGCTTAAAGTGTCAAAATAGTTGCGTTGAACTATCGAAACAATACCAACTGCCAAGCTGCTGTGGACCTTCTTAATCAAGCCAATCCAGGAGTCAATATTGGCAAAACTTATACTAGGAGGCTTCTAGATGAGTTTATCTAATCCGGGTCGGTACGCAATCGCAAACATAACTGTCAGTGAACAGTGACCAACGAATAAATGAAGGAAACTGTGCTAGGGGAGGTTGAAGTTTTCAAACATCAGAGCATTCCGTCACTTGCTCAAAACTTGGAAATATCGCAAACAAGAATACATCGTATTCTTTGCCGACATAAATATCATCCTCATCGTTTTCGTTTGGTTCAGGAACTGAATGAGGATGGTACTGATAGACGTATGCAATTCTGTGAGGGCATGATTCAGCTGTTGATAGACACTCCTGATTTACTCCATAATATTCGTTTTAGTGACAAACGTACTTTTTTTTAACGGCACCGTGAACAGACATAACTGTCGCTTTTGGAGCGATACGAATCCTCATGAATTTCGAGTGGTGCATACACAATCGCCTGAGAAGATTAATATCTGGATTGGGATATACGGGACCTTTTTTACTTCCCCAAAATTTAAACAGAGTCTACCTCAACTTCCTACGCAACACAATTCATCCATTGATTACGCATTTGTTGAAAAATAATAAACTATTTGATGAGGATCTTTTACATTTTCAACAAGACGGCGCTCCCCCGCACTACGCTGCTCCAGTTAGGAAATTTTTGAACCAAAGTTTTCCTGATCAATGAATAGGAAGAAGGGGTCCCATAGAATAGCCAGATCGTTCGCCTAGTATCAATCCTTGAGATATTTTCCTGTGGGGTCATCTGACACATCTGAAAAATGTTTGTTTCTTAACAGCACCCGGAACAATTGAGGAAGTGTTCCAAAGAATTGGAAATGAGTGTAGAAGAATATCTCCCGAATTAAGGAATTAAGTCGAGGTTTTATCATTGCATGCAGGAAATCGGGAATTAATTCGAACATTCACTGCACTGAATGGTTGATTTCACAATCAGTCTGTGGAACAGCTGACTGTGCCAGCATTCAAATTAAATTGAAATAAAAAATTCACCTATTTACCGAAAATCGAAATAAACTTACTTTTGGCATTTTTCATTATAAAAATTTGTGACTTTCATATAAAAGTTTGCATTTCTCTAATTTCTGTACCAACAACTCGATTATCTTGTTATCAGACATTTGTCGTGAACATTCGAAGAAACCATACTTTCACTTATTAAATGGAAAATTACGCCGCAGCTTTTTGAGTGACACAAAATGTTTTAGCAAAATCATGAATACTATAAAAGTACCTTTCTCCCGATATACTATTCGGTGAAATCTGCTTGATATATAATAGATAATAATAGAATTTTTGGGATAAAATGCGACCAAAAGTTTGGATCATATTTGAGTATTCACTGTATTTTGTTTCAGATTCAAATGGAAAAGAACTTGTCAGTTGAAAGGAACGAGCGAAGCTACCATCGAATGGGACATTCCGGAAGACGAAGAACCTGGTACCTACAGAATCAGGCACTTTGGCAATAAAAAGTTCATTATTTTAGGCCTCATCACACCTTACAGTGGGACCACTGAAAGCTTCACTGTCATTTGAATGGACTAAAATGAACATTTTTAATTAAGGCTGAGTTGTATGTATATTTTTTTCTTGTTCACACCTATCAATAATCTTGCCATGTTTTGTTTAGTTATTGTTTATAATTATTAGTGTATTCTGTTGAAAATAAACATTTGATGTTGAAAGAGAGATATTGATACTATAGGTACATTGATTGAAAAAAATATCATTCACTAAAATTAAATGTTATTTAGTAATTAAAAATCAGCCAATGATTTTTCAAGGAAATTGCCTAGAAGGAACAAGACTATTGTTGTACTATATCCATAATTTGGTCTACACTCGAATTCCGACGAAGATCATGATCGATTTGTGTCATAAGAATTCGTGGTCTGGATGTTTCCTTAAAATAAACTTCCCCAGTGAGCAGCAATAATAGTACGATTTCATATGATCAGGGTCGAATACGTGGTCAGCATTCTTGAGTTAGTTGGGATCTGGAAGGCAATCTGGGCATAGTGATTTTAACTGACAATTCAGTGTGGACTTGAATCGAATTTCAATATTTCAAATCAATCATCACGGAGTTTTCTTGTGGTTACTTCATTCCAATCCAGGAGGTAAGTTGTTTCCCAAGATTGCTTGAAGGCTCGATGAAACCTCATATGATGTTGGCCTGCATATGCATTCTCACGCAGTGGGTAACGTTTCCTGGGAACACACATTGATATCACTGCGGTCACTAAGTATTGCTGTCTGGAGTGTTAATAAAAATAAAAAGGTATTCCATAAATCACTTCTCTACTGATGATGTTCAAAAAGATCGAAATAGTTGCGTTTCTATTGAGTTTAGATTTATAGGTATATATATAAATATATATATGTATATATATATATATATATATATATATATATATATATATATATTTATATATATATATATATATATATATATATTAATATATATATATATATATATATATATATATATATACATATATATATATATATATATATATATATATATATATATATATATATATATATATGTACGCCTTTGTTGAGTGAAATTTTCATGAGTAACTTAGAAGAAAAAATTTTCAATGCTGATAATAATTTAATTACTAACGTTTCATTATGGAGGCGTTACGTAGATGATATTTTTTGTATTTCGACTGGTACAGATAGGCAGTTAGATAATTTCCTTAAATATATAAATACTTTCTACAACTCGATTCATTACAAAAGAAGTGGAAAACGAAAACGGTATCTTGAATTTCTTAGACGTTCAGATTGCTAGGAATTTCAATTCTCTTACTTTCAACATTTATAGAAAACCAACCTTCACATATACTTTAATTCACAGCGACAGTAACCAACACATTAAAATAAAACTCTGTGCTTTTCATTCGTTCATACATAGGTTGTTCACGATTCCATTATCGGAAACAAATTTTCAAACTGAAGTTAGTGATGCCGCCGAGACGAGAGATTCTCGTCTCATCTCGTCTCGATGAGACGAGAGAGATATTTTCTCTCGAAAAAAAATCGGGACGAGAGAAAGCCGCTCTCTCGTCGAGAATTTCTCGTTTCTCTCGATCTCTCGAGCAAACAGTTAAGCCGTTATTTATGTCATGTTTCCTATAGATTTCATTAAAGTATGCAAAAATCGTGATAAATATTTAGATAGCTATATCTCTCGTAATATCCTTTGAAAATAAGCAGTGTAAATTGTACTTTTTAAATTAATAGCGGGTAGCTATTAGTAGTATATAGTAATAATATATACAGGGTGTGACTAAGTTTACAATATTGCTATCTTCGATTGGCAAACTAACAGCCGTATTCACCATCAGCTGCTAACTTTTTATCAGGCCGCTAAATGCGTAAAGGCGAGTACACATATAGCTGTCTACTTAACAAGTATGCTTTTTCAAGCTTTTTGTCAATATTATAAATGAAGGTGTGTATGGTAAAACTAGCAAAGACTTCTGCTGTATTTTACCATACACACATTAATGTATAATTGTACAAAAAGCTTGTGTCAGCATACTTGTCAAGTAGACAGCTAGGTGCGTAGCCGCCTTTACGCACTCAACAGAGTCTATTAAAAAGTTGGCGTCAGATGGTAAATACGGCTGTAAAACTTATAGCTTTTTTCTGCTGACTAGTAAAACAGAAAAATAATTAAACATTGCATTTTTGAGTGAATAAAAAAACACCGTATATTATTATACATTTGGATTTTACGTAAATTTCAAGACATAGAGGTCTACATAACTTGTTTTGGTTAAATAGTTTTTGAGATATTCACCTCAGCTTAACAAAGTTCGGGTTGACGCTCGCAGCACTCGGAGCGCGCACTGTTTTCGCTTTTCTGTTATTATTGGAGTTCCAAAAACACTCTTGTGTGTTTGGTTTGGCACAGTTTAATAACTCCGATCGAACTTTATATACTCCGAGGTTCAAAAATACCAGAAATTGATTTATATTTAGAGGTTGAGGGTTGATCACTCGGTTGATCATTTTCGTAAATGTCGATGTCACTTTCTACTTCTTGCACAGGCGTATAGTTTTTATCTTTGTCACTCTCGTCCATTTCAATATCACTATCGCTTTGATCACTTAAATGTCCTCCAAATTTTAAAAAAGTTTGACCTGTTCTTTTCATGCTTAAATTATCACAAATAACCAACCGCACGCTATAAGACACAAATCATAACTGAAAGTTTTAAAGAAAAACAATAATAACCCTAATTCCATACTCTTTTTTTTAACAATTATTGTATTGCTTATCTAGATCTCGAACAATAGGTGACAATCCTGATTTATGAGTTTATGGTTAAGTTTACCCCTATTGGGTTTTTCTAGGAATTTACAATACAATGGTTCGTTCCATCATGTTTATAAGAGACAAAATTATGTGGAACTACTAATATTATCTAAATTTTTATATGACGAATACACAAACGTATATTGGTACCTTTTTATGTCCGAATTTTAAATGTTATTTCATAAAAGTTAGTCTAGTAGTCAGGGTCGTCGCGAAAATATTTTTAGGGGAGGAGAAGATACCAATTCCCGACTTGCATTATGGAAATGCTAACTCATATGAAAATCCTATATTATTAAAATGCCAACTGGCCAAAAAAATAAGAATAAAAAATTCCCTCGTTTCTTTATTTACTAAATTTATTACTATTTTACCAACTTTCCCTGTTAAATTTTCCAACTCAAACGTAGTTGGAAGGGGTGAGGGAAGAAGCGGTTTTTCTTATTTATGATGTATGTTCAGTTTTAAGTGAACCTAATGAACAAGAAGAATTCTTTAAAAAAAACGTTTCGGAGTTAAATGAAGAAAAGGGGCTTTATTTACACACCTATAAAAATGCAGGAATTTTAAATATTTATATTTATGCTGAATTTTTTATCATGCATTAATTAAATCGACTAATAAAAGGAATGCATTTAAAAGTAATTAATACATAATATTTTTTTAATAAAAAATAATATATAAAAAAGTATACTTCTTTCAGTGATCGTTGATAGTGACCTCACATTCTCCGTCATTTACTATTTAGCATGGTATTTACATTAGGTTAGAAAAAGGACTAGTCCTGACGTCACTGAAAGAATTATATATAAATATATATTCTTAAATGATACAATTAATACACAAAGAGGTATTTTTTCCCCATTTCATTGTTTTATTATATTATTTAGGTATTTACTTTTAATAATTTCATTTACTTTTGTTACTATGTTACAATATACCAAAATACAATAAATTCTTGTAATTATTAAAAATAATATTTTTTTTACTATTTTTTTTTACTATTTTTCACCCGCATACAAGGAAGAAAAATGGCACCTTTTCTCCCTCCTCCGTTAGGGAAGAAAAGTCTCCCTTTACCTCAATACTGATTTTTCGTTTATATTATAAAATTTATTTTTCTTCCCTCTAGTGTCCAGGCATTAGATAATAATGAGTTATTTATTACCTCCAATTAATTATTATAATTATGTATGTTTACTTGCTTTAGATGTTATAGTTTGCCAGGTTTTTTGACTATTGTTGTGAAGTACAAGGATAAATCGGAATGAAACTAAATTTTATCGTATAGAAATTTTTTTTATGTTTGAAAGGTAGAAAATTATATACATTCTTCAGGAGAAAACTTCATTTAAGTGTCGTAGCCATAAAAAAGGTTTGGAGGGAGCAAGCCCTAATAAAACACATAGGGATTTGATAAATTTTTTTAAAGGGTCGAGATGAGAGAGGTTCTCTCGAGCGAGAGAAACGGACTCTCGTCGAGACGAGAGTCACATTTTCTCTCTTCTAACGAGACGAGAGAGAGAGCCTTCTCTCGTCTCGTCTCGTCGAGAGGCAACACTGAAGTTAATACAATCAAATTATTAGCCACTAATAAAGGTTACAATGAAAGTCTTATCGACAAGCTCATTGGGAAAAAACGAATAAAGTATTTGTTGCATTCAATATACCCCACGCAAACTATTGATGAAGAACAAAAATACTTCCCAATAAATTATGTGCCTAATTTGAGTAGCAAAATTTGTAACAGACTATCGAAAAATAACGTTCAAACAATTTGTACAAATAAAAGAAACATGAAGTCATTCTTGGACAATAATAAAGGAAAATCTAACATCGGAGAAAACAGTGGTGTTTACAAAATATTTTGCGACGAATGTCCTGCTTTTTATATTGAACAGACAGGAAGGAATATAAATATTCGTGTTGAAGAACATAAAAAATCAATTTTACGAAATAAAAATACCACTGGCTTCTCCGAACATTGTATAAAATTTAACCATTTCCTGGATTTCAACAAAACCAAATTGTTACATTCAGGTAACAAAGGAAAGCGCCTTGACCTTCTTGAAATTCTCGAAATAAGTTCCGCCCATAATAGTCAATTACCCCTTGTAAACGAACAAATTGATTTTCAGGTATCACCTTTACTTTTGTCTGTTCTATAAAATAGGATGTAATACTCTCCTGTAGTCATTCTTGATAATGAGTTCATAACTCGAAACATTCGACTTTTCGTTACTGCTAAATACAGTATCTAAATATTTTTTATATTGTGAAACACAAGCCAAGTGGAAACGTTGGAAATTTTTAATATGAATGAACTTAATAAGATTTGGAATGACAAGAAGCAGAACGTATTTTTCAAACTTTATCGTCAAAATATAAATAGTCTTAACAAAAATTTAGATGAATCCAAGACTACTGTCTCAAATGAGTTGTCAGTTCGATTGCCTGGTATTCACAGAAACTTATAAAATATTAGATACAAATTTATTTAATATACCTGATTGCTCAATGATTTATAATGATATTGATTTAAACAAAAATGACGGGGTGGTAGTATATCTAAAAGAGGGATATGATTTTAATTTTAGCACAGTTTTTATCGGCTACTGCAAAGCGCTACAGATATGTATAACTAAATAGTCACAAGAAAGTAATGTTAACATGTTTATACAGATCACCTTTGGCTAGTGAAGAGATTATTGAAAATTTAAGTAGGTACCTGAAATAAGCAAACAACAATAATTTTGCTCATATCTTAGTAGGTGACATAAATATAAAAATAAATACTAATTCTAATACTGTTGATGATTATCTGAATATACTTAGCGAGCACAATTTTGTATCAATGATAAATAAAAATACTAGAAAACATGAACAAACCTGAAACTGTCTAGATGATATTTTTAAAAAATGTAATACACCAAATTACGAAAATAATTGTGTTTCAGTGGTATTTGAAAATAATATAACAGACCACAGAGCAACAATACTAGGGCTTCCTACTGAACTATGTAACAGAAACACAAATCGTATGAAAAGGGATATTTTATATATAAATTATGAAAAGGTGAGATTTGATCTAAATGATTACAATTGGGCAATGTTTTATAATGAAACAGATCCTGATACGCTAACAGACATGATAACCGGTATATTAAAATCCTCCATTACAAAAAATACCATCATAATAAAAATTGAAAAATCTTAAATTAAACGCAGTCAATGGATAACTGAAGGCATTGTTAATTTGGTAAATGGAAAAAATAGGTTATATAATCAATATTAAATGGAACCTAAAAATGAACAAAAGAAAATAGAATACAAAAACTACAAAAAACTACTGAATACACTGATTAGACAAGCTAAATTCAAGTTCTACAAAAAACAAATAAATATAAATAAAAACATAGGTAAACAAAAATTTATGGAAAGTTGTGAATAAAATATGTGATAATGGGGCTGAAAGGGAATTCACACAAATTTGCACAAATGGTAATGAAATTTGTAATACTCCTAAACTTATTGCAGAGGCTTTCAATAATTTTTTTTTTAAGTTTAGAGAGACGTACGCGGAGAAAATTGTACTGCCAAATACTCCTCCACCCTCCACCTAGCTCTGAAATAAATCAAAACACTTTCTTCCTTACGCCTACAAACGAACAGGAACTGATACTTGCAATCAGTTCATTAAAAGATAGAAAATGTCCGGGTTTTGACGGTTTAAAATCGGAAGTGCTCATGAAAACAGCTGATTTGATAGCATTAGTCATCTAGTACCTATATAGAATCTTTGTTACAAATAGAGTTCCGCGAAATTAAAAAGGCTATGATTACTCCTATATATAAGAAGGGCAACTCAAAAGAATTGAATAATTATAGACCAATCTCACTTATAACTAATATGGCTAAAATATTTGAAAAAATCCTAAAATAAAAACTTTTAATATTCCTCAATAGCAATAACGCCCTTCTGATAGACAATACGGATTTAGAGAAGGTTTATCCACGGTGGATGCTATAAGTAGATTGGTTGATAGTATTACTAAATGTCTAGAAATGAGTAAACCTGTGCTATGCGTGTTTTAGGATCTTGCGAAGGCTTTTGACACTGTAGATCATATGCAAGTGTTGGGGGCCTTGAAGGATGCGGGAATACGAGGGGCGCCAAATGAACTTCTTGGAGATTACTTATCTAACCGCAAGCAAATAGTCAGAATAAATAATATCATATGGTTTACCCCAGGGAACTGTATTGAGCCCAGTATTGTTTACAATATATCTTCATAACATATTAACCACACGGTTTGCTTGGTAATTTACTAAGCTTTGCGGATGATACCGCAATCTTATATACTGATGACACATGGGAAAATCTAAAAATCACGGCGGAAAAAGACTTGGAAAGAATATTCGATTGTTTCAGTCACAAATTATTAACAATTACTTACGAGAAATCCTTTTTTATGCCATTTTCACATAATACCACTGGCTTGCCAGAGTACGATGTTCTGAAAATTAAAAATAATAGCAGACATGTTAAAATAAACGTGGCGCTAACTGACAAGTATCTAGGTATCACTATTGATTCACATCTTTGATGGGATGCTCTTATTAATAATGCTGTGAGAACATTGAGACCACTATTATACCGTTTTAGATACCTAAAAAATATTTTAGACTTGCAGTATTTAAAAATACTATACTACTCTTTAGTTGAATCAAGATTGGGGTATGCTATATTGGGTTGGAGTGGTACCGTATACTCTCATCTGAGACCGCTTAATGTGATACCGAAGAAAATTGTGAAGGTAATTTATGGTAAAATAAGTACGTACCCTTCAAATACATTATTCTCGGAAACTGGCTTATTGGACTTAAGACAATTATATATGCATCGAATTATAATATATACTTATAAAAACATTAGTTAACGTTGTTTCTCTAACATTGCATTGAAAGTATATAATTCCGTGACAGACACGTATAAAATGTACCTAACTGATATTAAATCCATTAACATCATAAGATCACTGTTCAAAAACTATATTATCCATCTAGGTAGAAATGGCACTAAAGAACTTATTGAGAATTGAGAAAGGACCTTCTTCTCCTTTCACCCTTATTTTAAAGAACTGGGTTGTTGTTCTGCTATATGTATATGTGTATGCGTCATAATATAAAGGTGTAATGCCCATGCCCAACAGAAATGTTTCAATGTGCGACTAACTTCTTGCTTAATTTGACGCAATTATTGAATAGAATCACTCAATGTAAAAAATTGTAAGATTTTGCTACTAATAAACATTATTATATAATATAATATAATATAAATATATATATATATATATATATATATATATATATATATATATATATATATATATATATATATATATATATATATATATATATATAAATATTTATATATATATATATATATATATATATATATATATATATATATATATATATATATATATATATATTCAGAGAAAGATTCCGGGGTTCAATCCGATTTCGGAAGTTTTGTTGGCGCTGAGAAGCACCGTTTGTTTCACGACGTTTCGCCAAAATCGCATTTGGCATTTTCAAGTGCTGCTGTACGTCTGGTGACTCGACGGCAACTACTGTTAGCCTCTGCTTGTGTCTGGGTTTTATTGGCATTGGCTGGTCCCGTTTCCTGATTGGCCGGTTCGCTGCATAGGCTCCGCCCCCTCACTTCTTGACTTTCTTCCTCGATGTTTGTTTTTACGTCTTGTTGTCTGTTTTATGCGTTTTCGTGTTTTTTAAAATTATTTTCCAAGTCAGTGGAATATTTAGAGCATCGTCTCGTTTGTTTAGGTGTCCTGATTTTTCTATTTCTAGAGCTTCTCTTATGGTACGGACCCTGTAGTTTTCTATGGATGCTATTTCTCTTGATCGGTCAAAATCGATTCTGTGGCCTGTTGCTTGATGATGTTGAAACAGGGCTGATGTTGTTTGTTTTTTTCTGACACTATTTTTATGTTCTTGTATTCTTGCCGATATTTTTCTGTTCGTTTGTCCTATGTATGTTTGGCCGCAGTCTGCACACGGTATGCTGTAGACGCCGTGGTTTTCTAATCCCATTTTATCTTTCGGGTTTCCAAGTATATTGGCTATTGTTTCCTGCGGTTTAAATATTGGTGTTATGTTATTTTTCCTCAAGACTCTTCCAATTTTATCTGTAATTCCTTTTACGTATGGAAGTACTGCTTTTTGTCTGGATTCTTCGGCGTTGTTTTTTGATGTTTTGATTGGATTTTCTTGTTTTTTGATGGCCTTTTTGATGTCGGTGTATGTATATCCATTTTGTCGTAAGGCGGTTGTGATCTGTTCGATTTCTTGTCCTCTTGTTTCTGGTTCTGTTAGTCGAAAAAATCGAGAAATTAATGAGTTTACTACTGACTGTTTTTGTGAAGGATGGTGGTGGGATTGTGCGTTCAGGTATCTGTTAGTGTGTGTTGGTTTGCGATATACACTGAAGCCCAAAGTACCGTTCAGATTTCTTGTCAGGAGTAAGTCCAGAAAAGGCAGTTTTCTATTTTGTTTAATTTCTAGAGTAAACTGGATTTTTTGATGTATACTGTTGAGATACTGTAGAAAATTCTCTAGATCTTTCCGAGAGTGTGGCCAGATTAAGAAAATATCATCAACATAGCGTTTCCAAAATTTGGGTTTCAGGGGAGAATTTTGTAGAGCTTCTTTTTCGAAATATATCATAAAAAGGTTAGCTATAACTGGTGAAAACGAGGATCCCAAGGGTGCGCCGTCTGTTTGCTTGTAAATTTTATCGTTAAACATGAAATAAGTGTTTTTCAGACAGTGTTCCGCGAGGCCGATGACGTAATCTGGATAACGTTCGTTACTGGAAATTTTGTTTATCAAGCACTCCTATCCTTAAAGAAAAACAGGTAAATAACCATCTTACCATGGGATCCTCGCTTTCACCAGTTATAGCTAACCTTTTTATGATATATTTCGAAAAAGAAGCTCTACAAAATTCTCCCCTGAAACCCAAATTTTGGAAACGCTATGTTGATGATATTTTCTTAATCTGGCCACACTCTTGGAAAGATCTAGAGAATTTTCTACAGTATCTCAACAGTATACATCAAAAAATCCAGTTCACTCTAGAAATTGAACAAAATAGAATACTGCCTTTTCTGGACTTACTCCTGACAAGAAATCTGAACGGTACATTGGGCTCCAGTGTAATCGCAAACCAACAAACACTAACAGATACCTGAACGCACAATCCCACCACCATCCTTCACAAAAACAGTCAGTAGTAAACTCATTAATTTCTCGATCTTTTCGACTAACAGAACCAGAAACAAGAGGACAAGAAATCGAACAGATCACAACCGCCTTACGACAAAATGGATATACATACACCGACATCAAAAAGGCCATCAAAAAACAAGAAAATCCAATCAAAACATCAAAATACAACGCCGAAGAATCCAGACAAAAAGCAGTACTTCCATACGTAAAAGGAATTACAGATAAAATTGGAAGAGTCTTGAGGAAAAATAACATAACACCAATATTTAAACCGCAGAAAACAATAGCCAATATACTTGGAAGCCCGAAAGATAAAATCGGATTAGAAAACCACGGCGTCTACAGCATACCGTGTGCAGACTGCGGCCAAACATACATAGGACAAACGAACAGAAAAATATCGGCAAGAATACAAGAACATAAAAATAGTGTCAGAAACAAATAAACAACATCAGCCCTGTTTCATTCATCATCAAGCAACAGGCCACAGAATCGATTTTGACCCATCAAGAGAAATAGCATCCATAGAAAACTACAGGGTTCGTACCATAAGAGGAGCTCTAGAAATAGAAAAATCAGGACACCTAAACAAACGAGACGATGCTCTAAATATTCCACTGACTTGGAAAATAATTTTAAAAAACATGAAAACGCATAAAACAACACAAGACGTAAAAACAAACATCGAGGAAGAAAGTCAAGAAGTGAGGGGGCGGAGCCTATGCAGCGAACCGGCCAATCAGGAAACTAGACCAGCCAATGCCAATAAAACCCAGACACAAGCAGAGGCGAACAGTAGTTGCCGTCGAGTCACCAGACGTACAGCAGCACTTGAAAATGCCAAATGAGATTTTTGCGAAACGTTGTGAAACAAGCGGTGCTTCTCAGCGCCAACAAAACTTCCGAAATCGGATTGAACCCCGGAATCTTTCTCTGAATCATTCCATCATCCGAGAAAACATACGATATAACATATATATATATATATATATATATATATATATATATATATATATATATATATATTATATATATAATATATATATAATATTCATATAAATATATATGTACATATATTTATATATATATATATATATATATATATATTTATATATATAATTATATAATTATATTTATAATGTTTATTAGTAGCAAAATCTTACAATTTTTTACATTGAGTGATTCTATTCAATAATTGCGTCAAATTAAGCAAGAAGTTAGTCGCACATGAAACATTTCTGTTGGGCATGGGCATTACACCTTTATATTATGACGCATACACATATACATATAGCAGAACAACAACCCAGTTCTTTAAAATAAGGGTGAAAGGAGAAGAAGGTCCTTTCTCAATTCTCAATAAGTTCTTGTAGTGCCCATTCTACTACCTAGAGTGGATAATATATAGTGTTTTGAACAGTGATCTTATGATGTTAATGGATTTAATATCAGTTAGGTACATTTTATACGTGTCTTGTCACGGAATTATATACTTTCAATGCAATGTTAGAGAAACAACGTTAACTAATGTTTTTATAAGTATATATTATAATTCGATGCATATATAATTGTCTTAAGTCCAATAAGCCAGTTCCGAGAATAATGTATTTGAAGGGTACGTACTTATTTTACCATAAATTACCTTCACAATTTTCTTCGGTAATCAGCATTAAGCGGTCTCAGATGAAAGTATACGTACCACTCCAACCCAATAAGGCATACCCCAATCTTGATTCAACTAAAGAGTAGTATAGTATTTTAAATACTGCAGGTCTAAAATATTTTTTAGGTATCTAAAAACCGGTATAATAGTGGTCTCAATAGTTCTCACAGCACTTATTAATAGAGCATCCCATCAAAGATGTGAATCAATAGTGATACTAGATACTTGTCAGTTAAGCGCACGTTTATTTTAACATGTCTGCCATAATTATTCTTTAATTTTCAGAACATCGTACTCTGGCAAGCCAGTGGATATTATATGTGAAAATGGCATAAAAAGGATTTCTCGTAAGTAATTGTTAATAATTTGTGACTGAAACAATCGAATATTCTTTCCAAGTCTCTTTCTGCCGTTATTTTTAGATTATCCCATGTGTCATCAGTATATAAGATTGCGGTATCATCCGCAAAGCTTAGTAAATTACCAAGCAAACCGTGTGGTTAATAGGTTATGAAGATATATTGTAAACAATACTGGGCTCAATACAGTTCCCTGGGGTAAACCATATGATATTATTTATTCTGACTATTTGCTTGCGGTTAGATAAGTAATCTCCAAGAAGTTCATTTGGCGCCCCTCGTATTCCCGCATCCTCCAAGGCATAAATATATATATATATATATATATATATATATATATATATATATATATATATATATATATATATATATATATATATATATATATATATATATATATATATATATATATATATATATATATATATATATATATATATATATATATATATATATATATATATATATATATATATATATATATATATATATATATATATATATATATATATGAAACAAGAGTTTCAACAATAAAGTTCATTCTCCTCTTAGAAGGATAATTTGCTAGTATTCATTTTGGTGCTTTTGGTATTATGTGTTCAATTTCGACCACATAGAAAATAATTATATTATTTATGAATAGTTGCTATGTCGTTATGTTATGTATAGACAAAATTGAGTTATCCTTATGAAAATGTAATATATATTTTATTTATTACCACGTTTATCTATTTTTGTTTAAGTATCAGCCTCCTCCATTCAAATACTGAGATATATTTTTTGTTACTTCTGTTTTCATTATCTTAGTTTCCCAGAAAATAATCTCATTGTATTGTATTTAATGCAATCCCAGCGGCTTTCTTTGGAATAAATGAGCTGAAATTCGAAATGTTGGGTTCTTTTCTAGACCAAATAATATAGCATCCCTCGGGTTAAATAAGTTGAAATTCGATATGTGGAAATATGAGATTCATTTCTAGACGAAACAATAACAGCAGGAGTTACTTCAGTTCAAAACTTTGGAAATCCCTAACTTTATGACAGGAAGGATAGCCAAATTGGCGAAAATTTTGA
>JARQZK010002259.1:280000-287500 GCA_030704885.1 Cynegetis impunctata | reverse complement strand
CAATTTGACTTTCAATCAATATTAAACTAACTTTCAATGATCCTTCTCGTGCACTTTCAAATCCCCTTTCTTCATCATCGATATACGAGCACCACATGTATTTTTCATAGACATGTGACTTCAACTCCCTTCGTCTTTCAATTGGAACCAAACGGAACAAATGAACTGAATACTTATTGCGTCTAAATCACCATTTTTAAAAATTTTCTTTTTTCATTCAACATTTTTCTGAAACGATTGAGCGTTTAGTGCAACTCTGGCTAGAGGAACTAGGGTGCAAAACGTTCATAAGCAAATATTTAATCACATACACGCAAGGTTATTTCCAGCGAAAGAAAATTAGGATTTGAAGTTTTATTCTTACAGAAATTTCTAGAGAATTTACAAGATGACATCGAAATGCCTCATCAGCGTAAAAACTTGCACTAATACATATGAAATAGTGAAACATAAGCCAAGTGTTATGTAATGTAATTTTAAATTAAATTCATCAGCAATAACGTATTTTCACCTTCATCTCTGAAATTGTAGCCTTTAGATAAAGAAAATATCAATAAAAAATATTCAGTAATTTTGAAAATAGAAAAAGGTATATAGTAATCCATTTGAAATGACAAATTTCATTACTTTTACAAAAAAAGAAAAATCTGACAACAGTGCAAATACCACTATAAGATCGGCCATATATATATATATATATATATATATATATATATATATATATATATATATATATATATATTTATATATATATATATATATATATATATATATATATATATATATATTTTTATATATAAATATATATATATATATATATATATATTTATATATATATATATATATATATATTTATTTCTTTATATATATATATATATATATATATATATTTATATTTATTTATATATATATATATAATATTTATATTTATATATACATATATATATATATATATATTATATATATATATATATATATATAAATATATATATATATACAGATGTTATAAAGATACTATTGAAGGAATTCATAGACAATGTAAGCAAATGTTTTTGAGATACAACAACGGACATGATATATTATTTAGTAAGCAGTAATTGCTCACTAAATTTCAAATGTAATATATGTTTATATATATATATATATATATATATATATATATATATATATATATATATATATATATATATATATATATATATATATATATATATAAATATTACATTTGAAATTTAGTGAGCAATTACTGCTTACTAAATAATATATCATGTCCGTTGTTGTATATATATATATATATATATATATATATATATATATATATATATATTTAGACATGAAGAAAACTAGAATGGGCTCCAGTCAAAGACCTGTTGATCAAGAAGTGTTGGTAAGCCGCAACAGCGATGGTATGAAGACGTTCGCTGGATCGGATTACACAAGACATTGGCAAGAATGAGAGGGTAATAGAGAATCGCCGAAATGCCGTGAATATGAAAGAATTTTTATTATTTTTTTTTTTTATCAATTTTCATTCAACCAATAATATTTTTAAGTACACATAAATCGTCTCCTTTTGATAGTTTCAATTCTTTCGTTAAATTTCAATCAATATTAAACTAACTTTCAATGATCCTTCTCGTGCACTTTCAAATCCCCTTTCTTCTTCATCGATATACGAGCACCACATGTATTTTTCATAGACATGTGACTTCAACTCCCTTCGTCTTTCAATTGGAACCAAACGGAACAAATGAACTGAATACTTATTGCGTCTGAATCACCATTTTTAAAAATTTTCTTTTTTCATTCAACATTTTTCTGAAACGATTGAGCGTTTAGTGCAACTCTGGCTAGAGGAACTAGAGTGCAAAACGTTCATAAGCAAATATTTAATCACATACACCCAAGGTTATTTCCAGCGAAAGAAAATTAGGATTTGAAGATTTATTCTCACAGAAATTTCTAGAGAATTTACAAGTTGACATCGAAATGCCCCATCAGCGTATAAACTTGCACTAATACATATGGAATACAAAGCAACAATTAATCAAAGTGACATCACTGCGACTGTGTTAATATACAGAAAGCAAAGTTGAACTAATTTGAGCGTGAATAAAAAATGCAGGCGGTGATCGCTGGATCCGTAAACCATGCAAAATTGAGGTAGAAGTGGACCACAATAAACCAGAAAACCAACATGAAATCGAAGATATTAACCCACTCAAATACAATGTGATCTTTTAAAAAAATATGAAACAACTAAAAGTGAACCAAGAGTTAAGAAGGAATATTGATGCTTAGCTGTAATTCCAGATGGCCCAAGTAAATATAAGAGCGAAGGATACTGATAACAACGTAGTGATTAGCGGTATTGCGACAGGCCAAAACAAAAACCTGAAGGAAATGTTACAAAAGATATACAACAAATTTCAAATTGAAATACAAGGTGCTACGTACTTGCGTTTTGGCAGTAAATCTAACCAGAAAATCCCAATAGAAGTGTGTTTCACTTTCAAACAGAATGAATAGAGCCTTTTAAAAGCAAGAAAGGACGTTAAGCTCACTCTTCCAAATTCAGGCATCTCCGTAGGTAAGGGAGAAATACATGTTAATCACAACCTAACAAAGCATAACCTATACATCCTTATGCTAGTCAGAAAGTTGAAGAATGTCTACAAGTATGTTTGTTACTGCAAAGGAAACGTCTTTATAAAAAAGGTTGAAAATAGTAAGTAATCAATCAAAATTTGATATTCTTGTGATTTCAGAAACACGGTACCAATTGAATGATACTAACTTGTTTGTTATTGTGGGTTACTATAGCTTTCACTCATGTCGATACTCTCGCGGTGGAGGCTGTTCAATTTTCACTAAAAACTTCTTGAATTATGTTGCAATTGATACTCCGACAGAAAAAAGGGATAATCTGATCAGTGTTGAACTCTTAGATCATAAACTAAAAGTAATCGGCCTAAAATAGGCCACCCCGACAATAATTCAATGAATTCTTAAAAGAACTTGCTGCGATATTGAATAATAACAAATCGAAAACAGTATTGAATGGAGATCCGAATAAAGATCTTTTGAAAAATAATTCTATAGTGGCTGACACTCACAAGAACAATAAAATAATTGATGGTTACTAAATCTGTAATGTCATCAATGAAGAGTTTGCTATAAGGGTAACTTAAAAATCAATTTCAATCTTAGACCATATATTTACGAACACAAATACCTGTTGTGTGATGAGTATAGGCCAACTAATAACTTGTCATTGAATTATCCTTATTAAACTCTGAAAAAAAGACAAAACTGACCAACAAAATGAAAAAATAATTCACGAACACATCGTATTGAACCAAAATATATTTTTTAGAAGTTCTAGAACTAACGAGTAGATTTATAATAAATAGCTACGAAAAACTGATATCAGCAATACAAGTATATAAAAGGAATCAACATTCAGATATAAGTTGAAATACAGAGAAAATAAAGACTGAATAACAACAGAATTTCTCAAACTCATGAAAAAACGAGATTAATCATACAAAAAAATAAATAGAAAACCCCTTTCAACTTGGACCTAGAAAGAAAATTCAAAAAACAAAAAAATAATATTGAAAAGATACTTAAGCAATTGAAAGAGAATTATTTTGAAAAAAGTGAAATGAATCTGGTACCAATCCCAATATAAATGGAAACTCATTAATGGGTTGACAAAAGGTGAGAATCGGGGGGTTTTGAAGATAATAAATCTCGACATCGAAGGACATATCGTAGATAATGAGGAGGATATTGCCGAACAGTTCAACAAATATTTTGAAAATATTGGAAAGACAATAAAGAATGATATGGATACACGTTCAGAGACACCCGTTAAGTTTGAGTTTGAGGAGATCTACAGCAAAGAAGATATATTACATGTTCTGAATAGGAATTCTGCACCTGGTTATGATAATGTAAATACTTAGGATCTGTTAACCCTTAAAGAGTGTCTCATACGTAATCTTGTTAGGCTAGTGAATAAAACCTTTATGCAAGGTATTTTTCCCGATATCCTCAAGGTCAGTAAAGTCACTAATTCATAAAGGTGGACAAACATATAAAACTGACAATACCTCAGGGTTTGGTATTGGGACTTTTTTTTATATACCTACCTTACGTGTTTCATCATTGAGGGCTGCTGAAGTTCGGAGTATTTTTCAAATTTGCTGATGACACTGTGTTGGTTTATAAAGGCAGTGACATAACCCAGTAACAAATAACGGTTAATAAAGATTTAAAACAGTATCATGCATGGCTAAGGAAAAACAGACTACCTTTACTACCCGTAACTTAATACAAGTAGGACGACATATAGGTATATAATTTTTAGACAAAAAAATTAATGTTTATGTGACATCACAATAAAGATATCAGAGAGGAGGTTGGTAAAGATGGGAAAGAGAAATACCTTGGGCTTGTATTGGACAAAAGATTGAACTGCAGTGAACACATGAAACACAAAAAACAAAATATCACCCATAGTTGGTACCATTTGTCGATGTAGAGATAAGGTACATGCGAAAATCATGCTTGTATATAGTCTACAATGCATATTTTCTGTCTATATCCAGGTAAATAATTCCGTGAGGAACGTGCGGAAAATTAATGTTCAAAAAAATTGAAACACAACAAAAGAAAGTTGCAAAGATTTTATTTAAATTTCAGTATTCTACATCAACACAAATAATATATGACTGAACTAACATTCCATCCATTTTACAAGTATTACAAATTGAACAAGGTAAATAAGTATACAGTGTAATCAAGGAAAATCTTAATTGTAATACTTCTTTCAACTTCGTTAATCAACAACACAACTATAATACACGTAACACTCAAATATCTTCTTGAAACCAGTGAGAACAACAAATATTGACCTCAGGAACCCCTTAACCCAGAGCATGAAAACTTATAACTCCTTACCAAAGAACATCACGGAAAGTGCAAATATAAATTTATTTAAATGGAAAATTCCAAAGGCGTATACAGAAGAAATTTGACCAGAAAGATATTGTTGTTTATAGTTAGTTTGTTTACAATGGCAGTTACAATATTGTAGCCAAATGAAGCGCCATTGGCGACTCGATTTATGTCATAATTATTAGGTTCTATAGACAGAAGGCCACGAGGTAATAAAAGTGCATAAGAAAAAATTTAAAATGGACGAATCTACAACGACCATAAAATTAACCGAGGAAAACTGGCCGGTTTGGAAGTTCCAGACGACAATTTTATTGAAAGGAAGAGGACTTCTTGGGATGGCTGATGGAACAAGGATTAAACCAAAAGATGGAGATGAAATGGAAAGATGGTCGAAGGACGACGCAAGGACTCAGGAAATATTGTTAACCAGAATGGAGGAAGGACCACTGACACATTTATTGTCCTGTAAAACAGCGATAGAAATGTGGACCAAATTAAAAAGTGTGTATGATAAGAAATCGGTCGTAAGTGTTCACCTGTTACAACAGAGATTTTTAATGCTCACCTTCGACTCCATAGGAAGTAATTTTATTTCAAGAATCGAAGAAATAAAAACTAAACTAAGAACAGCAGGTAAAATTTTGTCAGAGAAAATGATCACTACCAAGGTTCTTATGACCCTTCCAGAAAATTTCAAACATTTTAGATCAGCCTGAGAGTCAGTACCAGTTGAAAATCAAACGCTGGAAGAATTAACTTCAAGACTACTTCTGGAAGAAGAACGATGCAAATCGGAAGAGTCGACAGCAGCCCTGAAGACTAAAACTAAAAATTCCCCAAACAAGCTAGTTAAGAATTGTTATATATGTAATAAAACTGGACACATTGCCAAGAATTGCTACTTCAGTAACAAGAATGTCAAAAATGGTGAAAGTAGAGCAGGAAGTAAATTCTGTACAAACTGCCGAAAACAGAGACATGAATTACAAAACTGTTGTTTCAAGAAGAATAAAGAAGAAACATCTAGAGGAAATCAAGTCAAGGAAGAGACCAATGCATTCATGATGTATTCAAACGATGAAAGAACAAATGATTAGTACCTAGACTCAGGGGCCACTGAGCACATGTCATGGAATAAAGATATGTTCGAAAGAATTGATGAAAATGGAACCCTTAAAACAGTAAGAGTGGGAAGTGAACAAAATCTGCAGGTAAGAGGATATGGAACCATAAAATTGCATGCATATAATGGCTCAAAATTTATTGAAACCATATTGTCAAATGTTTTGTTTGTGCCAGATCTTAAGTTCAATTTATTTTCTGTTGGATATGCCTTAGATAAAGGATATTTCTTGAAATCAGATAATTCCATGTGTAGGTTAACTGATAAATCTGATAAAGTATGGGCAATGGCAATAAGAAAAAAAACTGAACAAAAAAAAAGTTTAATGATTTATTGATAACCTTAAAATTTGAAAGGTCCCAAAATGACTATTGTATCTATTTTAAATATCAAATACTTCCAGGATTTTAATCCAAATTTATGTTGACGATTCATTGATAGCTGGGTCTAATGAAAAAGAAATTGATGACCTTAAGAAAACTTTAAACAGAAATTTCAAAATGAAAGATTTAGGTGGCATAAATAAATTTCTAGGCATGAATATTAGTCAGAACTGAGCTGAAAATGAAATAAAAATAAACCAAACATTTTATCTAAAAATTGTATTAAAATCTTTCAAAATGGTAGATTGTAAACCATGTAAAACGCATATGGAAGTAAATTTCAAACATGATGCACTTAAATTAAAATAATCTGAAAGTATAAAAATCGAAGAAATGTGTAAAAAAGCAATAGGTTCATTAATGTATGCAATGCTATATTCTCGATCAGATCTATGTATTTCAATAAGTATTTTAAGCAGGTATCAATGCAGCGCCAGTTCAGAACTTTGGAAAGCCATCAAAAGAGTTCTTAGATACATACAAAGAACTTTAAACAAAAGTATTATTTTTATAAAAACAAATAAAAAACATTATTGAAGGTTATGCTGATGTGGATTGGGCTGGGGATAGAACTGATAGAAGATCAACTTCTGGTTACTTGTTTAAGATTTTAGGATGTACTGTTAGTTGGTATTTTAAGAAATAGTCTGTTGCTCTTTCTTCAACTGAGTCAGAATATATCGCATTAAGTTTAGCTATAAGTGAAGCCTGTTGGATTAGAAGTTTGATTTTTGACCTGAAGATGTGTAATAGTAATAGTTCAATTGCTGTAATTTACGAAGACAATCAATCTGCGATTGAAGTATGTAAAAACCCAGAATTCCACGAAAGACTTAAACACATCGATATTCGATTTCATTTCATAAGAGACAAAGTGAATGATAATATAGTATGGATAAGATATATTTCAACAAATGAGCCGATAGCAGACATGTTCACAAAACCGTTGTCACAACTTAAATTTGAACATTTTCCTTTGAAATGTAACCTAGTTTAAGAATTGGAGCCATTGAGGGGGAGTGTTGT
>JARQZK010002259.1:270000-272500 GCA_030704885.1 Cynegetis impunctata | reverse complement strand
CTGTTTTTAATGAAATTAATATTTAGAATTTCAAATTTTTTAAATGAAAAAAAAGGTACATTATAAAACAATGTATGAAATTCTCAGATTGAGTTTGGGATCATTGCCATATTTTCAGCTTGCAATATTTAATTATTTATTCGAATTGTTGTTGCCTGTGATCTATTTTTAATCTCTTGATAATTATTAGCAATAACAGGCTGGTTGAATCTTAAAAAACTCGATTTAATTAAAAAGTTGACGTTTTGAGAAAAATTGAAATTTCTTTGACATTTATTGACTTGAAAAAATTGAATAGATAGATTGATTTGTCTTGTTAAAATTTTTTTCGGATGTGGCTGTTCTTTTTTATTTATTACGTGCTATTCAGTCTAATATTAACATTCAAAATTGTTATTATTAGAAAAATATAAAAATTATTATTAGAAAAATATAAAAATTTCATTAAAAACAGCTACTTCCATATAAACGAACTATACCGATAATTTTTGCTTTACTTGTTTAATATTTTCCCAAAACTAATTTTCTTCTTTATTGTTAATTTACTCTTTCTGATATCTCTCGGATGGAATTAATCGCCTCCGTGGCAAAGTTTGACCAAATCTCCCATACCGGAGAGTTCAAACAATAAACCACAAATAATAGTTTTCTTCCATAACAGAGGATTTATTTATTGAACTATTTTTCATCTCCAAATTTTCAATCCAATACTTAGCTACGCGCGTTCTGATGAGGACCAAAGAGTCCGAAACACGTGTCAACGGCTGCTTCCATAATAAAGCGTTCTATACCGATGATTCTGCTCTACTTTTCTAATATTTTCCGCCGCGACTAATTTCTTTGCTTGTTGAATAAATAGTACCCTATTATTATTTTCGAACATTACATAGGTAAAGGTTTCTGTAGTTTCCCTTGCCTTCTAATAATAACAATTTTGAATGTTAATATTAGACTGAATAGCACGTAATAAATAAAAAAGAACAGCCACATCCGAAAAAAATTTTAACAAGACAAATCAATCTATCTATTCAATTTTTTCAAGTCAATAAATGTCAAAGAAATTTCAATTTTTCTCAAAAGTTTGAATTAACTATGAATGTCGTAATGAAACGTCAACTTCTTTTAATTAAAATCGAGTTTTTTAAGATTCAACCAGCCTGCTATTGCTAATAATTATCAAGAGATTAAAAAATAGATCACAGGCAACAACAATTCGAATAAATAATTATATATAATATATATATATATATATATATATATATATATATATATATATATATATATATATATATATATATATATATATATATATATATATACGGGTTATCTAAGGTCATAAAAATTGTTTTGGGTCGAATGTTTGACTACTTAAATAAATTCAACCTATTCCCAACATGGCTTCAGATCCGATCACTCAACGAAAACGGCGGCCGTCTCGTTTGTAAATTATGTGTATAGCAACCTAAATAAAGGACATTCTGTGGCTGGTCTGTTCGATAGCATTCGACGTTCTGGCCTTCGATTGTATGATAAGCAAATGTTACAGTCTCGGATACAGAGGCGTGTTTCTTGACTGGCTCCATAGCTTTATCTCAGGTAGGACTATGATTGTTAAGGTTCATGATGCATTATCTGAAGCGGTTAAGATAAGTTCAGGTGTACCCCAGGGATCGGTCATTGGTCCCCTGCTATTCATTCTGTTTGTAAATGATCTTCCAGATCACTTTCATGGAAGTAGAGTGACGCTATTTGCAGGTGATAATTAATTGACTGTCTGCGCTGAGAGTCCAGAGAAACTCTCTCTGTTGTATGGTAGCAGTACTTTACAGATTGGTGTCGTGAAAATGCTTCGATTGAAAATATTGAGAAAATCGACTGTATTTTTTTTAGCATCAAAAACTTAAGTCGGACATTGACCGTTCAGTTTGTAGATTATCAATCGCCTCTAAGGATCATGTTAAATTCCTGGGAATACACATTGATTGAAATGTGAGATGGTGTCATCATATTGATGCGTAATGCAAGAAATTAAGTGGAGCTTACTACGCTATAAATCAAATAAAGCACCCTCTTCCATTGGCATTGGTTTTCAATGCTTACTATTCCTTATGTTACAGCCACATATCTTACAATAAACTGCTCTGGGGCCTCTCCACTTTGGCGCAAAAACGTATTATGCGTATGATGTTTGGTCTTGACCATCTTCTTCCTGTAGGCTGTTGTTCACATCATATGGGATACTGTATGTTCCTTGTATATATATATATATATATATATATATATATATTTATATATACATATATATATTTATATATACATATATATTATATATATATATATATATATATATATATTTAATATATATATATATATATATATATATATATATATATATATATATATATATATATATATATATATATATATATATATATATATATATATATATATATATATATTAGGATATCAGGTAAGCGGTCTGTAGGGAAATTGAAACCCT
>JARQZK010002259.1:222500-262500 GCA_030704885.1 Cynegetis impunctata | reverse complement strand
ATCTTGTTGTTATCGTCAATATATTAATAAATGTATCTAAAATGTTAAACTTAAAAAGATATCGTGCTTGTTCCGTACCATTATGTACGAATACTACAATAAAACTCCCCAAAAATTGTTTTTAAATGTCCTCAAGGTACAAACGTCGAAATAAATAGTTTCAAGAAGTTCGACTACCTAATACCAAAACAAAATCAAATTTTTCATGTTGTGAAGATCACTTTGATGTTACTGTTTTATAATGATACAGTAATTAATAGTTATTTATGTAAATTTATAAATTGAATAAATAGAAGTTCTTCAGCTTTAATATATTTCATAACAGTGCGGATGCCTGATATTCGAGACTTTTTCCAGGAGCACGCAACTTCAGTAGGTATTGGATCTTCACTTCTCCGATGAGTCCACCTGAGTAATACTAATGAATGTTTGCAACCACCTGTAAATCAAATATAAATATATGAAAGATTATTATTATCTATAATATTAAACAACATTTGTATTTATAAAAGTATTTGTTACCTGCTAATGCTGCACACGCACAGTCATAACATTGAACATCATGAATTGTTTTTAACTTTCCGTTAATAGTAAACGTAACTGAGTGAGCTTTAATCGTTTAATCCTAACTCGATGCTCTGTATATACACGTACTTTTATAGTACAAATACCATTCTTACGGTTCAGTTGGACATAACCCATAGCCATCATATTTAATGAAGAATAGATCATTTAGTATTTCAGTTAACAATGTTATTCTCTAATGAAATTACCTCCATGTATCCTCGAACTGAATTAAATCGAATATAATTTTTAGAAAAATCTGTTGTCATAAATATATCCACATCAGGTATATTATTATCGGAATTAACCCTAATAGATCCTTCATCAAAGAAAAATGATTTAAAAAAAAGTAGCTCATTTTCTGCACTAAATTTCGGATCTTTTCGTGAGTAATTGCACAAGTGCATCAAAATTATCGATTATTTTGCATGACAGCGTGTTGTCAAAAAACTGCATGAGTTCATTTTCATTTTTGGAGAAATAGCCCGACACCGAAGGTGGAGGGCTCTTTCTCCAAAATATGAAAATGACCGAATGCAGTTTTTTAAAGACAACACGCTGGAATGCGAAATTATCCGGTTATTTTGACGCACGAGTGTAATTTTGGGGAATATTTCCCGAATAAACTTTCAACTTGTCAAACTGACGTTAGTATTTCATAAATTCTCAGCTTGTCATCAATAACCGTGATATGAACTATGCTACTATGCAGTTATCGGTCTACAATGCAATTATCGCAGGGCTCTTTCGGTATTATGAACTATGCTACTATGCAATTATCGGTCTACAATGCAATTATCGCAGGGCTCTTTCGCTTTCTACAATGCAATTATCGCTGTAATTTTCGATAATTGCATTCCATTCACAAGGGATTTTTGACAGGAGGGAAATATTCGTAAGTAATTGCACAAATGCATCAAAATTGCCGATAATTTTGCATGACAGCGTGTTGTCAAAAAACTGCATGAGTTCATTCATATTTTGAAGAGCCCTTCACCTTCGGTGTCGGGCTCTTTCTCCAAAATATGAAAATGACCAAATGCAGTTTTTCAGAGACAACACGCTGGAATGCGAAATTATCCGGTTATTTTGATGCACGAGTGTAATTTGGGGGAATATTTCCCGAATAAACTTTGAACTTGTCAAACTGACGTTAGTAATTCATAAATTCTCAGTTTGTCATCAATAACCGTAATATGAACTATGCTACCATGCAATTATCAGTCTACAATGCAATTATCGCAGGGCTCTTTCGCTTTCTACAATGCAATTATCGCTGTAATTTTCGATAATTGCATTCCATTTACAAGGGATTTTTGACAGGAGGAAAATATTCAGTCAAATTACACGTAGAAGCCGTTGACAATGTACTATCGAAAAATTCCCTTAACATTATGACATAACAAACATGGCCCCTAATCGTGGCGCGTTTGTAGTCACGCGATTTTCACTTATAATCTCCCTAAAGCTTGAATCATTTCAGGAAAATTTCCGAAGGAACGCATTTTTTGAAAATTTTCGCGAGTCGCAGACGATGGAAAATTGACTGAGGAAAAATTTCCGGCTATTAATTCAAGAATGCGGGGATTCGCTAAGAAAATTTCACACTTAAAATTTATTTGAAAAAAACTCTATCGTTGCGATCTGCATCAAAAATGCAGGTTTTCAAAACGTATCCAGTTTGAAAAATTTATTCATTCAATTATGATTTTTGTTTCAAATCCAAAAAAACAAAAATCGCGCCCTCTATCGTGTAAACAATATTTATTTCCTCCTCCGGGGGGTCAACCCCCAACCAATTTACATCGAAATAAACACCATTCAAGATATCATCCGAAACTACCTACATACAAAGTTTCAATCCTATGGTCCCAAAATTGCGCCTTCTATCGTGTCAACAAGATTTATTTCCTCTCCTGGCGGGTTAACCTTCCAAGCAATTCGTACCAAAACCAATCCCATTCAATATGTCATACGAAACTACCTTCTCACAAACATTCAATCCTATTGCTCCAAAATTACACCCTCTATCATGTAAACATAGTTTATTTCTTCCCTCAGGGGGTCAACCCCCCAACCAATTTGAACCAAAACCAATCTCACCCAAGATATCTTTCGGAAATACCTACTCACGAACTTTCAACTCTATCACTCCAAAATTGCGACCTTTATTGTGTAAACAAGATTTATTTCCTCCCCGGGGGGTCAACCCCCAACCAATTCAAACCAAAACCAATCCTATTCAAAATATCATACAAAACTACCTAGTTTCAAATTTTCAACTCTATTGCTACAAAATTTGTTATCATAGATTTACATATTTCAGATGAGAAAAGATCTACCAATAAAGTGCATCAAACTAGCAGCTATTGCAGAAGCAAAGTCGATGAATCGACTTCTAAAAATTGATGAAGTGAGTTCAATCCCTCACCAAAATAAAAAGCCAATAACTAAAAGACTTCATATCCTCAACAATTTTTCACCACGATAAGCCGAACAAATAAATTCTAAGTATAAAGTAATTAAAAAAACCAATCCTATTCAAAATATCATACAAAACTACCTAGTTACAAATTTTCAACCCTATTACTACAAAAGTGCGCCTTCTGTGGTGAAAAAAAGATTTATTTTCCCTCAGAGGGGCCAACCCCCCAACCAATTGAAACCAAAACCAATCTCCTCCAAGATATCATAGGAAACTACCTATTTACAAACTTTCAACCCTATTGCTTGAAAATTGCGCCCTTTATCGTGTAAACAAGATTTACTTCTTCCTGTAGGGGGTCAACCTCCAACATATTCGAACCAAAACCAATCCCATCCAAGATGTCATACGAAACTACATATTTACAAACTTTCAACCTTATTGTTTCAAAATGCGCCCTTCATCGTGTGAACAAGATTTATTTCTTCCCCCGGCGGTCAACCCCCCAAGCAATTCAAACCAAAACCAAACCTGTTCTAGATATCATACAAAATTACCTAAATACGAACTCTCAATCCTATTGCTACAAAATTGCGCCGTTTATCGTGTAATCAAGATTTATTTCCCCCCAAGGGGTCAACCCCTCATCAATTCGAACTTGAACTAATCCCATCCAAGATATCATACGAAACTACTGATTTACAAACTTGCAACGCTATTGCTTTAAAATTGCGCTCTTCATCGTGTAAACAACGCCAAAATACATAATCTTATACATACATATATATGAACATGTGTAAACAAGATTTATTTCCCCCCAGGGGGGTCACCCCTCCAACCAATTCGATCAAGAAATTGAGTTTTTGGTGCCAAGCATCATAAAAAGTCATGAAACGAAAAACTATCTTGGTCCTAGGTCCAACTTTGCTAATTGCACTCATTTTAATAAGCAGGTTTTCAAAGTGAAAACCTGCTAAAAAATTAGAAAATCTGACATGTTTCATGTTGATCATATGATAGCTGTCAACAAAAATTTCCACTTATTAATTTTGTTCGCCTAGCTTGGCAGGAGGAGAAAAATATCCGAAAAATTTGAAGGTTGTCATTGGTGACTGTAGAAAATAAAGCGTGTGATTGGCTTAGAATGACAGGTGTGAAATTTGAAAAGTTTTTCGCATAGGCTATTAGTATAATTTATGATAAACTTTTCAAATACATTGAAAAAATTGAAATTTTTTTTTAACAACTCAATTATATACATATAAACCTTACATTCACTATAGAAATGAAAAAAGATAACTGTATGTATTTTCTAGATTTGACAATCAAGAAATTCAACAACCAACATAGTTTCAAGATTTTTCGCAAAACATCACACATTGAGATTGAAGATTTCAATACCAAGGTTCATTGACTTGTTAAAATATCTCTCGCTAACATTGATTGTAACAGAGAGCAAGGTATTACAAATCGCTATGAACAATAATTATACACCATATATAATAGAAAAAATAGTACAGAAAAAGTTGTTCGGAACAGCTGTTTCTGTCACAAAAAGAAAACCGAAACAAATATTTAAACTCATATTAGAACCCACTGCAAGAAGCTCAAATAACTTTTTTATGAAACAATATCGATGTAACGTCCCAAACCGGTGATAATATTAGAAAACATTTCGGGAATAATGAATCTAAAAGGCAAAATGTTCGGAGTATATAAAATCAATTAAAAATAGACGTTATTTCCAAGATAAAAAATTAGACCCTTAGTATAAAAATCATTATATTATTGGGGAAAATACGACTAAAAATTTACAGTTGCGGGTATTCATATGAAAAGGCCTTATATTAAACGTGACTGATTGATATAACAGACAAGGTGTCCACCAAAATAAATTATTGAAATTGACAATTCGCAATTGCCAAATTCTTTTTTCTTTGAATGGTTTATATATATATATATATATATATATATATATATATATATATATATATATATATATATATATATATATATATATAAATATATATATATATATATATATATATATATATATATATATATATATATATATATATATATATATATATATATATATATATATATATATATATATATATATATATACATCAGTGGCGGCCCGTGAGGTTTTGGTTTAAGGAGGCTACAAGAGGTGTTAAAAAATACACCATGGGCGAAAATTTTTAGGATTTCAAGGTCAACCGCCTTATAATTTGAAAAAAATCAAAGTAAAACAAGCACCCTAAGCTATTAATTTGTTTTCACTTTCGAGTGTCTACCTTGAGACCTACAACTCCTCATCAATTTTTTTTTCTTTCACAAAATAGGTACCTACCTACTTAACGAATTTGTTAACAGCTGGTGAGAGCAAATAAAAAGTTATTATATATTTTTGAAGATTAGCGGGATTCCGCGATCTTTAATGTTAGCAAAATGATCTATAATATCCTCATAAAATTTTTTGTCTTTCGCCAAAAGTTTTACCAATTCATTTTCAATTTTTCAATAGACAACAAACTAATATTTTTCAAACGATCCTGGCTCATTGAATTTCGTAAATAAGTTTTAATTCTCTTAAGAGTGGAAAACGAGCGCTCTAAGGAAGCCGATGTCACCGGGATAGAAACAATTAGACATAAGAGTTTATAAACTTGGGGTAAATCTTGAGTCAAATCATTATCAAAAAGGTATTTAATAGTCCTAACATGATTTTCATTTTGCCCCAAAATTTCATTGTCATTATAAACAACACACAGTTCACTTTTTATGGCCACCTTATCAAAAAAAGTGTATTTTTGACATAAATTTTCCAAAAGGTTATCTGAAAAATTAGCCGCAAATCCGGTTAACAAATTTTTATTGGGTAAGTCGAAGAAATGCAGTTCTTTCAAATCAGAGAACCTTATTTCTATTTACCCCTAATAGTATCCAAAATTTCATCAAATATTTGCTTATAGTGAAGCTCCATATCTGCGTAATTGAATTTCTTTCGTTTTGGGCTAAATTGAGTCGTATCATCAGTAGTTTGAAATACAGAAAATAGTTTTTTAAAATAAACTTCTGCACGAAATTCTGAAATTTTTTCCAAAAGAAACTTGAGCCGATTTCGTGAGTAAATTACACGTGAAAACTTGTGCTGTAAGATTTGAAAAACTATTTCTGTTTGTTCAAAAATTAATTTAAAGATGTTTAAAAAATATATAAATTCCTTATCTTGTAAGTAAGATATTAATCCGCGTGCTGTATTTAAAGTTACTTTATCGGTGAAAAATTCCTCACTTTCAACTAGGTATTGAATTAAATCCTCAAATCCTAAGCGGCCCCAAACAGAGACATTTTCACCAGTAAAAAGTAAACACCTCCAACAAAATAATTTATTTTTCACCTGTGATTCGGTTAGGCAAGGATGTCTCTCATAATTCCTTGTATTAAAACTGCGGTTTTGTTGTCTGTTACGCTGCACCAAATTGTTTAATTCAGGGGTAGGTCGCAATGTTTTTATCCAAACTTTATCCTCATAACTTAGTGCACTGAAGTTATGGGATAACAAATATTCCACTAAGTCACCAATGAAATTTTTGAAATTAACTTCAGTAACCAAACTCATTTTAAAACAATACGCGGGCAATATAAGTAAACACGCTGCTGTTTTCGGCCATTAGTAACTACGATCACACTACGATTCAATTAAAGCTTTCCAACGAATTCACTCGATGTCACGCGAAATTCTATAGTTGTGATTGGTCGACATTGTATGAGACTGGGTTCCTATCGGTTTTGCCATTTACATGTGTTTTTGCTTTTCTATTGCAATGAAGTATTCATTCGGAGTATTTGCACAGTTGTTTGCTTTTCTGTGGCAGGCATAACGAACGTTGAAAATATACCTTTCTAAGCCTCCGCAGCGTTGCCACAAATCTTGAAATGAATGAAATGCAGTAAATGTAAATACCTTCTATCTTAATTAATAAATTATTTTATATAATGTAGGTTGAGAGGAAGGTAGGTGCATAAAATAATATGATTTTGATTAATATGAATATGCTGAATGCTGACTATGCAATATAATATATTAGTGATACACAGAATATTATTGAGGAGGCTTAGCCTCCTTTGACTAGCCGCCCCTGATATACATATATATATATATATATATATATATATATATATATATATATATATATATATATATATATATATATATATATATATATATATATATATATAATACTTTTGATTATCTAAAAATATGATAATATATCTCTTTATAACTAAATTGATCAAGTTTTCGTCCATGTCCGTATAAATTTTCTACAATTGTAATCAATTCATTATCAAATATGCATAGATATACATGAAAAGGCTAATATAAGGATGCAATCAAATCTGATACATATTTCTGTGTATTTGCTTACTGCTCATCATTCGATTTATTCGCAGCATATTGATATATAATAACCCTTTGTTATGCAATATTCTCGTGCAAATATTTAGCAAAATAAGCCAGAAAATATATTGTTCATGCACGTATTACGAATTTGAGATATAATCAGTGTAAACTGTACAGAAATAAAAATGAATGGATATAAATGAGAACTTCTTTTCTCGTATCCATAAAATTCTTAGACATTATCATTATGACAAACAGAGAAATTGAAGTTGAAAGTTTTACTGCTTAATTCCCTTCGGTTGACTTACAACAGGATATAATTGAGGAGCTTTTGCAAATATTTTCAGAAATTATTTTGTGTGGCAGATGAGTTATTATATTTCGAAAACAACAAACTCAATTGTTAACTTTTATATTTTATTCCTATTGATCCATACACAGATATATTCACACAGATATATATATATATATATATATATATATATATATATATATCTATATATATATATATATATATATATAAATATATATATATATATATATATATAGCTATGGTTTTATTTATTTGCAATATTAAATTTAAAATATATGGTGCAATATTAAATGATGATGATCAAGGAAAGGAAAACTTCAATGAATTAAAATAGAGATTAGTAAATAATAACTCAATAAATGTGAATTTAAATAATTAAAATGGAATCACAATGATGATCAATGTAAATGTATGAATTATAGATATTCGAGAATAACTTTTAGAATCAATAATATATAAAAAACCTTGTAGAATGTCAGAAACTTAAAATGTCATTAATCGTTGAAGGTAAATATCAAGTAATTTAATAGAAATTTATGAAATATCAGAAATATAGGAGACTATAAGTAATAAAATCTTTGTAAAGATTAAATGGAAGAATTTAATTCAAGTTAACAGACTTAATTCAGATAGAATACATATAATTGTGGAAATTTTATGTATCGTAGAATCAGCTAAATTTGTATAACAGATAATAAGTTAATTGCAAGTCATTGAAGGTAGTTAATCATATATAAAGATATTAAAAGAGATTAGTTAACTGTTTCATATATAAAATTATTGTAGAATAAAGTAATAAAGTAGAATTTCAAGGTAGAATCAGAATATATATATATATAACGAAATGTAAAATTTTTCAAGTAGAAATAATAACTGAATTAAAGGACAGAATATTGAAAATTTTAGTACAAAATGATCAGAATATTTTGTAGATGAGATTAACTAAATAATTTAGGTCCAAAAATATGTTTTAATTGAAATTTGTAGAAAAAAAGAATTAAATGTCATTTAATTATTCAAAATAATCAAGTTAAAGTACTAAGTTTGAAGAATTTTAAATTATCATAAAGAAGCTGTTATTATTGAAATAATCAATTTTCAAAATTATTGTATATTTAATTAAATATAATGATACATGAAAATTTACAGTACCTGTTATTATAATATTTAAATATGATTAATAATCACAAAAAGGATATAGGAATTGTTCTAGAAAATAAGACCAGATGATTTGATATTTCAAAAAGAAATGAGTTTATAAAGGGATGTGATTTGTACTTCCGGAGTTCAATTGATTGTGAGCAGCCAAACTAGAAAGATTATCTTCGTGTACATCGAGTATTCATTTGTTATTGTATCTCCATATTATCTTCGTGAAATATAAAGTGAACTGAAATCGTAATTATAAATTAATAGATAAGAGTACAAGTATAATATTTAAATTACCTGAAGTGAGTTCTGATTATTGGTGTAAAATAAATTACATCAGAAACAGAAACAGAGGCCATCTTTGGATGAAGGCAGTCTTCTTAAGGCCGATAAAGAAGAAAATTATTGGATCAACAACAACAACATAGAGCATCGATCATCTCATTACAGAACAGCTGATCATCATAGAGAAGTAAAAGTGTCAAGTTTGAAAACAGTGAGTAAATAAATAATTGGCCAATTTAGACTTTGATAAATATTTGCAAATATAAACATTTTTGGGGGAAATATTAAACATAAAAGGTACCATAAATTTAGTTAATAATTATATTTGTTCTTTATTTGGATTGATGTTAAATATTAATAGGATGTGTTAATAAAATTGTTAAATGAGAAAATTTTTAAATTATTGAAGTTTTCAATTAATTAGAGTTCATTTAAAGAAAGAGAACCTTCCCTGAGAATATAGAGTCAATACAAAATAAAATTTAAATCAAAAATAAAATCAAATCATACAAATTAAAAATTTCAATTCATAATAATTGGCTACCATAACTTGGAGCTAAAATACAGAAAATTCATATTAATATATATATATAAAGGTGAAGTGGACCGGTTTTGCAAAATGCACTTTTAATGCATTTTTATACTACATAAAGTGAACAAGGAAAATTCTTCATTAATTCAAAAAATTATCAAACAACTCTCCATGGGAGCTGGTTATTATGTATTCCCCCTCGAAAATTCTACATTCACAATCCAACAGTAAATTATAGAAATCATCAAGTCGCCCCGACTCAAAGTTATGCATACAGCTGTTTCAATATTATTAGATCTCATCAGGGCAGTTTATTTGACTCGGAATGAATTGACAAATTCTAATTGTGTATATCTCTCGTATATCTAGCATAAATCGTTAATTCTCGGATTAGTTAGTTACTGTTCAACAGTTTTATCATATAGCACAAAGTTTATTATCAGAAATGATATTAATTAATAACACCTAGAACCATATGTGTTATATTTTTAATTATATTCTCATCACATGAAGCCAAGTATTTCTCTCATCTATTAGATAATTATATGATAAACTTTAGTCATTTGATAGTCGATAGCGTAATTGTTAGCTTAATAATATTCCTTTTATCGCATTCCATATAGGTACATTAAATAGCGAACTATTCGGAGAAACGTTATTTTCCGAATTAAATTTACCTTAGAATTTTTTCCTCTATATACATGAGACAATTAATAATTTATAAAGAAAGGTTTCTGACGTTCTTGATTTACCCAAATTTGTTATAGGTTTACATATTTCAGATGAGAAAAGATCTACCCATAAACTCAACAATTTTTCACCACGAAAAGCCGAATAAATGAATTCTAAGTATAAAATAATATAAAAAACATCTCAGAAAATATCAAAATTGAAAGAAAAATCAATCAGCCTGTTTCATAATAATACTTTCACCTGCAGCTTCGCTAGCGTTGATGTCCTTAAACAACTATCGAAGAAAATAAAAAAATGAAAATCAATAAATTAAGAATAGGATTAAAACTTAATGGAAAATCATAATTGGTAGTCGTATTTTATCCTATAATATATAATATATATATAAATATATATATATATATATATATATATATATATATATATATATATATATATATATATATATATATATATATATATATCCTATAATATATAATATATGTATATATATATATATATATATATATATATATATATATATATATGTATATATTTATATATATACATATATACATATAGATACATATATATATATATATATATATATATATATATATATATAATATATATATTTATACATATAACAAGCAAAATTATCGGTTAAGCCCGCATATTTCGAAGCAGCTTTGACACGTGTTGCGGACTCTTTGGTTCTCATCAGAACGGCATAGCCATCTGCGAGATCCCGGACCATGGAATTAAGCTACAAAGAAGAACTCATCGCGGGGAAAGAGTATATATAATATTTCTTGTTTTTTCATGGTTTTTGAAAAAGTACACATCTTCTGCAGGTTGAGCTAGAGGAGTACGCGATGCACTTCGCGAATTCAATTTTTTTTTAACATAGAGGTTTGAAATTTGGTATTTAGATTGAGTTGATGTTGAGGTGCGTTTTTTCAATGGTTTCAACCTTTCTCCTCAACCTAGATGCACTTTGCGAATTTTTTTTCTGGAAAATAAATTATTTTTTATATTTTTCAATTCAGTTTGCTTTTCAAGCATAGTTTTTTTAAATATAATTCAATTTACTAGACTTGCTTCTCGACGCGATGCATTTTGCGCGAAAAATACGACTTTAGTGATGAAGCTCTGCTGCTCACGAGTATTTTTTTATTTGAATTGCTTTTTGTTGATACAGTTCTCATTTACTGAGTTTATTATCTTTGAAAGTACATTCAAAACATCTAATGATAAACTCAATTGAATAGTGAGCTGACCACTGGTATTCACTTACTGAAGCGCCAGATGGCGTTGAATTCTATTCCAATTGCTCAAACTCTTCGTCGGACGACTATATATGTCAACATCAATTTTTTGTGCTTCAGAAACAATAATGTGTTTTTCAATTGTACGCTTTATTCTTTACTATACTCTTGGAAATATGTGTACAAAATTTCATGATGATAGATCGAGTAGTTTGCGCGTGAAACCATCATAACAAACAAACACGCACACATTCGCATTTATAATATTAGTTAGGATTGCTCAAAGCTGACAGAAAAAAGAAAATAAAGAAAGAAATAATACTACCAAACCTAAACCGTAAAAATAATTGTTTCTTTAGATTAAGCTCTCGTTTATTAAGATGATTATTTTCAAAAATACATCCATACGGCTGATGCTATACTCAATTGAATATTGAACTGATCGCTAGTATTTGATCATTGAAACGACCGACGGCGATACGTTCTATTCAAATTGCTCAAACTCTTCGTCGGACGAATATACAACATCAATTTTTTAGCACTTCATAAACAATATTTTTGTTTGAAAATCGGTTGAGTAGTTTCAGCGTGTAAAAGTAACAAACACAACCGACAAATTTACATTTGCATTTGTTAGTTGTAGGATTATAGTAGGAAAGCCCGAAAGGCTAAATGGAGATTTACTCGATCGTCGTGGGGAACTTTTGGATTGTGAAGATTAGATGCTGAAACAAAAAATAAGGTTATATGATGTCTGCCCTTCCATTAGATGATGACACGAGTACAGACTATCAAAAATGTAAAAAAAAATCGTTAGATACCTATTAATAGTTTATACACACCAGATGTCTCTGCTAACGAAGGTAGGTTAATCTGCCGGTTTACATGGTGAAGGCAACCGTACGAAGGGGTTAAAAATTTTTAAAAAAATTTGTGAGCGCGACAGATATTCAGAAGGGATGTTAAGTAAACCCTGAAAGAGATCTTATTCAAAAGACGGGCGATTTGGACATTTACTTCAAAATAAAAATAAATTCAGCCGTGCTCGAGAATGTCAAGGTGACGTTTTCTTTTTGCAATTTGCACCTCTGTCAGTCTCCTATTTCCTTATGTCACTAGCAAATCGTCAGATCAGTGGAGTGCCTACTCTGGATAATAGTGGCCAGTAAAGTTGACTCAAATACTTTATAGCTTGTTTGTCATTAACTGTCTTGTCTATATTGGACTGTATGTGTATCATCTCGTATATTTCCCTCTGTTTCCTTCTTGATTTTATCTGTAGTATCTATACGTCATCATAGTTAAATTCATGTTTATTTGATGTTTTGTGCTTGTTTAATGCTGTTGTGGCATTCCTTGTATATTTGTGGGCGTATAGTATGTCTTGTAATCTCTGAGATATTTGTCCAATGTATTTCTTCTGTTTTGATATTGTGGATTTAAGTCTGATAAAAATGGTGTTCACTTGGTTTTGTGGTTTATGCATTATAAATCCTATATATATATATATATATATATATATATATATATATATATATATATATATATATTTATATAGGATTTATAATGCATAAACCACAAAACCAAGTGAACACCATTTTTATTGGTTTATGCATTATAAATCCTATATATATATATATATATATATATATATATATATATATATATATATATATATAGGATTTATAATGCATAAACCACAAAAGGTAAACGGGTAGATGTGGATGCTTCGTGAACTCTTATAACCAGCTAGCTAGGAGGTTTGTTTGATTAGTTTCAAATAAATTTCCTAGTTCACTCAATTTCATAACCATGGGCGTGTTTTCCGTTTAACACGAATAATTCTTACTTATATATATATATATATATATATATATATATATATATATATATATATATATATAAATATATATATATATATATATATAAGAAGTTAACAGTAAGACAGTTCTAATCCACAATGGCGGCCATCGAGGTGGGGGGACCTTTCCGTCTACGTCAAATCGATATTCAAGATGGATGCTATGACGTCATGGGGCCTAGGGTCTCCTCGATCCTGGCCTGGGGGGCCCTGGACTGAGGGCCCCTCTGTCATCTAAGATGAGGGCTCCTTCTCCTCGATCCTAGCCCTAGCTGAAATATTAATAAATGAAAAAAGCTGTGTCATATATATATATATATATATATATATATATATATATATATATATATATAAATATATATATATATATATATAAATAAATATATATATATATATATATATATATATATATATATATATATATATATATATATATATATAAATATATATATATATATATATATATATATATATATATATATATATATATATAATTTTATTAATTTTGTCGAACGTTGATTTTAATTATTTGATTTAATAATTTTAAAAATATATATGACTCAATCTCCAGGTTGGGTTCATTAATTTATTTTGAAAATTAATTTTATCTATTTCTTTTAATAATCTCAAAATTCTTAATTTTTCAATAAAAAATTATTTTAATAACAATTAAACAAATGAAAAAAATACAACAATCCAATTTACTACTATAATAATAAATGTGCAGTTCGCAATCACTTTTTTATGTTGAACTATTCCTAAGCTACCGTTAAGGGAGATTTGGTGATTAACGTTCAGATTAATGAATTGCCACAAATAAAACTAATTCACATATATTTATAAGCAATTCGGTATATAATATTTAAGATGTACGTGGTTTAATTACAGAAGACATAAGTGTGTCGTATCTCCAGAGTTCTATTGTTAACGAACTAATTTTCTCTGTTCTTTCTCATAAACTGCCCTGACGCCCTGTTTACCCCTCAGTCTCTCCGTGGGAGAAAACGACACGTGAGCATATGCGAAATATCATCTTAAGGGTATCCGCACAACGGGCCTGGATGGTAGATGGTAGCCTAGCTGGTCGCCTGGCTGCAAGCATTATCTTCGTAGTTTCTTACGGGGTGCCGTACGTGCGCGAAGGTCCGATCGATTGTATGCTAGCGGGTTGGAAGAACAACATTTTACATTCTACCAGCTACCAGCGACCAGCGAGCGAAATGGATATGGGATGGTGTTTCCGCAGAAATGAATGTAGATCTTAATTAGGAATTTAAGATCATTTCCATATCCAGAACTGGAATACTAAATATTGGATGGATTTGTCCGTTACTTTGTGATAATAAATTTTTTAAATATAAATGAGAAACACTTCACTTTGTTTCTGTATTACTTTTTTTACTAAATTGTTTGCGGCAGCAGGTTCGTAGTACTACTACATTTTCAAGCGAATGAATATTTTTGCATTGTACAGTGTCGGTCATAGTAGGCATACAAAGCAAGGAGATGAAAGATTATAATTCCTGGTATTATCGAATTTTAACTTATGTAAATGAAGAGCCTGCTAACAACATAAATTTATTCTAGAAAGGGTCAAATATTGGAGAATTCCGTTCATCTGTTTGATCATTTAACGAATTGACTTGGTTATTTCTATTATATTTATATATTTCTATGTACTTGAAAATATTTTGTTTCTTACTGTTCGGAGCTGTATGTGAAATGTTTATATTATATGCCCGGAAAAGAGTTACTTGAATCTACAAAGTGTTCCGAAGAAATGAAATTTCTTTATTCAATTTGTAAGAATGTTGTTCTTTAAATCGGGTGGCAAAGTTTCGCATTGTTTATCCTAAAAAGTTTTCCGCTTCATTCTCAAATACGAGAAGAAACTATCGGGATAATCACACAGCTCTTTGAATTAATAATGATATTCTCCAAATTCTTTTTTTTTGATTAATAGAATGTACCGTAAACCTTTTTTCATATTTCTGTTGTAAGAACCACTTAGTAACATTGTTTTCTAATAAATAAAAATCATCACTGTCACTACTTAAATCATCCATATTTACCACACATCTGCACACTCCGCGGGTTGATTTCCGTATGACAAGCTAGAGCTACCATCTACTGGCGCGACGTGCGAGTATCTAGCGGTTTTTATAGACGAGCGGCGTCCCCCAAAATTATGACACCTGCCCATAACTTTTTGGTAACCGACAAATTTTAGTACCAAAATGTTCGTTACAAAAATAGGCACAACTTTTCTCAATCAAATTTTTCGATTGGACTTGGGAAACATGGTGTTTTTTGAGAAAAACTGTTTTTTTTTTCGAAAGTAATTCGCGCGCGGATTACGATTCAACTCGCTGTCAATTTTTTCCACTTTTATATATTGGAATGAAACTTTTACGGTTTGATCGTGATATTAATCACTTTCAAAAGATTTTCAGATTGATAACCAAAGTTGACCTGTTTTGCTGTTACGTAAATATACATATTTATTTAACGAATAATCGGGTTTTTATCTTCGTCGAATAAAAGAGTCGAGGAAATTTTCAAAATGATGCTTACAATTAATAAGGTTTTAATTAATATAGGTTTAAGAAGTTTTTGGCAAAATTGCAAGAACTTGTGTTGCAAAGAACGAAATCTATAGCACTTCGAATATACTGCGCGCGATTGTCGTTTTAACGTACACTCGCTGTTAATTATCCTCTCACTATCTATCGCTATTAATAAATCAAATTTTTATGTAACTATCTTCTTTAAAAAGTGGATGAATATTTTAAACAAATTTTACAAACCTTTATTATCATGAATTTTCATTATTTCCATACATTTTTTTATATTTTTTGTATAATAAAGTTATAGAAAATTAATATATACAAAGGTAAAGAAAAATAATATCATTTATTTGTTATTATTCATTTTCCATGGTACAAAATTCATTATTTAGCTCTAGATCATCACATGCATTTTCACCACATTGGTTTTTACTCATATTGCAACATGATTCAGAACAAGAGCATATATCACAACAGTCTATAATTCAGATGCAAAACATGGGCACACAATGTTTGTACAGGGTTTATTTCTGCTCTTGTATGAAGAAAAATATTTTAGCAGAAGATATTCCATTGCGGTATTTCCTTCGAAATAATTTGGAAGTAACACTTCATCATTCAATTTGGTTTTATACAGGGACAGTAACTCTTTTATTAAATAAACGAAGATACATACCAATACATATTTTGGCTGACAAACTTGGTTCAAGCATCACTGATTCACTTCTGCCTCTTCACGCTATAAGTGGATGTGATACTACTTCCAGTTTCTTTTCCATTGGAAAGAAAAAACCGTACGCTGCTTTGCAAAAAATGAGTGAGAATAATTTACGAACTTTTTCAAATTTGACAAATTTACAGATACAGGAAGCTATAAAGATTGTTAGTAATTTCCTAGCTTCAGCATATGACCACTCAAAAAAATCAAAAGCTGATAGGTATTCTGTAAATTCTCTTAGATATTGCTTAGCCCTTGAAAAAAATACTCCTATAGATAAACTGCCCCATCCTCTTTTTAAAGAAGATAGTTACATAAAAATTTGATTTATTAATAGCGATAGATAGTGAGAGGATAATTAATAGCGAGTGTACGTTCAAACGACAATCGCGCGCAGTATATTCGAAGTGCTATAGATTTCGTTCTTTGCAACACAAGTTCTTACAATTTTGCCAAAAACTTCTTAAACCTATATTAATTAAAACCTTATTGATTGTAAGCATCATTTTGAAAATTTCCTCGACTCTTTTATTTGACGAAGATAGAAACCCGATTATTCGTTAAATATATATGTATAGTTACGTAACAGCGAAACAGGTCAACTTTGGTTATCAAACTAAACATTTTTTGAGTGCTTAATATCACTATCAAACCGTGAAAGTTTCATTCCAATATATAAAAGTGGAAAAAACTGACAGCGAGTTGAATCGTACAAACAATGTTACTAAGTGGTTCTTACAACAGAAATATGGAAAAACGTTTACGGTACATTCTATTAATCAAAAAAGACAAGAATTTGGAGAATATCATTATTAATTCAAAGAGCTGTGTGATTATCCCGATCGTTTCTTCTCGTATTTGAGAATGAAGCTGAAAACATTTTAGGACAAACAATACCAAACTTTGCCACCCGATATAAAGAACAACATTTCACATACAGCTCCGAAAAGTAAGAAACAAAATATTTTCAAGTACATAGAAGTATATAATTATAATAGAAATAACCAGGTCAATTCGTTAAATGATCAAACAGATGTACGGAATTCTCCAATATTTGACACCTCCTAGAATAAACTCATGTTGCTAGCAAGCTCTTCATTTAATAGTAATTATAATCTTTCAACTCCTTGCTTTGTATGCCTACTATGACCGACACTGTACAATGCAAAAATATTCATTCGCTTGAAAATGTAGTAGTACGGCGAACCTGCTGTCGCAAATAATTTAATGAAAATAGTAATACAAAAAACAAGGTTTCGTGTTTCTCATTTATATTTAAAAAATTTATTATCACAAAGTAAAGGACAAATCCATTCAATATTTAGTATTTCAGTTCTGAATACGAAAATGATCTAACATTTCTAATTAAGATCATCATTCATTTCTGCGGCAACACCATCTCATTCGCACGCTGGTCGCTGGTAGCTGGTAGAATGTAAAATGTTCTTCTTCTAGCGACCAGCGACATAGCCCGCTAGCATACAATCGACCGGAACTGCGCGCACGTACGGTATCCCGTAAGAAACTACGAAGATAATGCTTGCAGCCAGGCAACCAGCCAGGCTACCATCTACCATCCAGGCTCGTTGTGCGGGTACCCTAGACCCTTACGCTATAAATATAGTTCATCAAAGCAGTTGACTGAAAGAATATATCCATCGTAATGTCAATACTTTTATAATCAACCGTGTGTGGTCCAGATGGTTCGGAAATTGTCTAGGGCACATACGGTACCAGGTTCGAATCCTGGATAAGATATGGGTGTTGTGATTGTCCATATTTGATCTACGTACTTATACTATAATCTGCTGGGTAATGTACTAGCTTACGAACCCATGAGGGTAGATGATAGAACACAAGCGACTACTCGCCTGTGTTCCATCATCCCGTTTGAAAAAAATGCATATTATTATATAAAGCATTCAAGTTTCACAAAGCACAATTGCCTCCATGTAGCTTCTAGATTATGAATCTATTTCAAATATTTCGATTTTTAATATTTCATTATTTTGACAATTTCATCTTCTGACAACATCATACTTATAATTTTCTTATACTCTTAAATTTCATATCCTATAATTAATTTCTTCATAACTTTATCTTCATTTTCATATTCTAAACATATTTATTTATATTTTTCATTGATAATCCTTCGAGTTCATTGAAATTTACACACATTTTATTCAAATCTACTTTACATTATTCAACATGAATGAAAATACCGAAACAATATATATATATATATATATATATATATATATATATATATATATATATATATATATATATATATATATATACACATATCAGAATTGAAACATGTTTCGAAATGGTCTACGAGGTCTGAAATGGATAAAAAAACTCCTCCCGCACCAGACTGCCTTCCTTTGATACACTGCAATAGTATCTATTTTCGAAGAAAATACGACTAAAAATACCAAATCTTCAATAAATTCAAGAAGTTTTCAGTATGCTTAACAGAAATCGAAATACTTCACGTTTGGAATGCTTTATCTATTTCAAATAATTACTAATGAGATTGAGTACTTAATAATTTTTCTTCAAAGGCTATTTCTAGCAATTTATTTCAATCGAGCAAAATCTCAGCTTATATTCATCAAATTTCCAGATTATAATAGACTAATGGCGATATCGCAACCTTTGTTCCCAATGTCTTTCACTCGGTTAACATGTCACATAAAGTTATTCATAAACTTGCTCATTAGTTTTGAGAGAGTTTCATTAATCTCCCTCATTACGTGCCATTTTGCTGAAACCCAGATATGATCTATCTAGAGAATCAACATCCGAAGTGGACATCTCTGATATTTTCCCAAATTAGTTTGGCTTTTTCGGATATTGTTTTACCGAAACCATTCGAGAAATTGTCCAAAATTTAAGCAGAGTTATTTGATAACTAGCGACCCGCCCGACCTCATATGGGTATTTAAAAAATATTCAAAATTAAAAATTATAATAGGTACACACACATAAACACTTTTATTTGACCGTTGCGTAGGGAGCCGATCGCACGAGTGAGCACTTCATTTCTTGACATTGACTCTACTCTCGTACGGCCCGTACCCCAGTAACGCCTACATTGCATAAGGTGCTGCCTAGCTAGCCGAGCAGGGTGAGCGGCTACCGCGCAACTTTTTTATAATACTTACATTTTTAAACTCGTGATATCTTCCGATTGGAATGTCCGAATTGAACAATTCAAAAAGTTATATGAAGGCATAGGAGCAGTCTGGAATAAAAAGTATTTATTTGGATGGTGATTAATACCAAGATACAAATAAAGAGCCTTTTCTAGCGGCGGCATTTCAACATTGTGACATAACTATAATGTTAAGACATATGCTGTCGCGACACTTTGTAAATACTGATATTTTTCTGCAAATTCATAATACATTATTTTATTCTATCATCAATAGTTTTCGCAGCTCACGCGATGTAAAGAATATTTTAGGTATTTTGCTTATATTTTCTGTTACATTATTGGAGTTCCAGTGAGGATTCCTAATTATTTTGAAAATATAAGATAGCTTATGTCACCCGGGGAAAGTGTAGGTTCCCAACAATGAAAGAATTCAAATCGGTTCAGTAGTTTCATAGCCTATTCAATGCAAACAAGCAAACAAATATTTCCTCTTCATAATATTATTATTATAAGTATAGATTGTTACCACTCTCCCTTTTAAGATTTATTTATGCCCAAGCTAGCAGGGGGATTGGTTAAACATATATGGGTTCTGATTTGTTCACAGTAATAATAACAAGGTAAAATGAAGGTATTTACTATCCTCTTTTTACATATAATGAGACTCATCTTTTTGTTTTACATAATTTTCTATCGATGTTTTTCCTAGTTGGATTGTGCTCTTGACTTCTGCCCTGGTTCAGCTGTGGTTTCCAATGTGGATATTATCCCCAGATAAGGTGGTTCTTTAAATTCCAGATACAGTGGTTTTCTAAACTCCAGACAAGGTGGCTTTTAGCTCTAGCCAAGGTGGCTAAAATAATTCGGGGCAAATCAACATACAATCTCAAACTTAATATGTTCCAAGAATATCTGTAAGGTATCGATGGCCAATTCAAACTAACATTTAGATTTATCTCAAGCAAAGATGCTAAGAAAGACAGTATATGTTCCAACATTAAACTGAACATAAGATATGACCACGCGAAATTTGCCATCGTTAGCCTACAAAAATCTTGTGTTAAATTGAGAGAATGAAATAAGCAAATAAAGTAAAAATGTTTTAAATTAAGAAATGTAAGATGATTATTTCAATATTGAAAGATGAATAATTTAATATAGATAAAAAAATGTAATGGCGGAAAAATCAAATAAGGAATCAATTCAGATTTTCAAGGTAATGCATTAATACGAAATAATTATATTTCTTCTCATAACTTACCATCTATCATACGCCACAGATACTTGATAATTTTAATATAGGTACTGAATATTCGTTCAGTAGTTATTCAATATAATTTTACTCTAACTTAACGATTCAACAGACACTTGTCGAAAGAGAGCGATGTTATCCGTGCTACGTGCAAATAAGACGCTATCTAGATACTCTCGTTCTACGCAACTCATTAATCATAGAGGAAACAGAAGTGACGTATCGTTTGATATCGTGAATCACGGTATTTCAGTGTAGAATTCCGTGGCTGCAGTTAAGTGGAGAATTTACACGTTACAAGATATAACACCATCAAATAACTTTTGAAGACAGTTGGACTCTTTGAGTAGGGGAGCGGGGGCTAGTTGTAACAATCTTTCGTTTCTTGGCTATGGAAGCTTACTTGTTGGGTATTTAGGAAATGCAGTAAGTAGTACTGTTGAACTACTATTCAACTATCGATTTCAAATAAAATTTAGATCAAACCTGTGACAAATTCTTGCAAGAGTGACTTAGAAAAAAAAGTGATGAGTGTTTTAACTCACTCCGTGATTGAGTTATAACATGCTTGGGGCAAATTGTAACAGTAGAAATAGAAAATAAATTTTCTATTTTTCAAAGATTTATTTAGCATAAAGTATAAACTTTAAAATGAAACACACTTGGCTTATGTTTCACTATATAAAAGTACTTAGATACTGTATTTAGCAGTGAAGAATAGTTGACATGTTTCGAGTTATGAACTCATTATCAAGACTTGGCAAGAAGACAGTCTTGATAATGAGTTCATAAATCGAAGCATGTCGACTATTCTTTACTGCTGAATACAGCATCTAAATACTTTTATATAGTGAAACATAAGCCAAGTGTGTTTTATTTTAAAGTTTATACTTTATTCTTTATGATGTTTCACCAAGTGATATGCGAGAATTCAATCTCAGATTTATTTAGCATATTTATCGTTATAAATTTTAGACAAGCTTAAGCAGACTCAGACTTTTAAATTTTATTCTTAATCTAATAGAAAAAAAGTCAAAAATTTCCAACTATGTAAGTCTTTAGTACGTATGCTTGCGACGGAATTCTGCATTTTCTGTCTAAGCGGTGAATTCTTGGTTTCTAATGTCCCACCGCGAGAATACGTATCTCCTGACATGAAATTTCCACTCTACAACTGTGGCATATGGTTTTCATGTCAGGAAATATGTATTCTCGCGACGGGATTCTGCATTTTCGATTTCAGCGGTGAATTGTTGGTTTTCAATATCCTTGATGAAAGGCGCTCTGGGTTGTTATCCAGATAGTAGTCCTGACCGCGATTTGTATTGGGGAACAATTAGAAATTTTTCAATTCACTCTGAGTCAAATGAGCTAGATTGATGAGATCTAATACGATCGAAACAGCTGTATGCAAATTTTGAATCGGAATGACTTGACGAGTTCTATAATTCTTTGTGGGGTTGTGAATGTTGAATTCTAGTGGCGAAACTAGTGTTCTCTTAATGTAGTACATTAAATTGACCATGGTAAACTTGTGTATTATTCATGATTTGATTTTAAATAATTGGTGTCCTAGAATTCACATCTGGTCTCCAAAGATAAATTAAACTGTTAAAAAATTCCCTGGTCACTTATGTGTACTCGGAAAATTGCCCCAACACGATTTTCTCACTTCAGCGTACTCTTATGAAATCGGTTTTCTAGAACGATGTTCACTCAAAATCGAAGACTCAAAAATTTCTGTCCTGCTTCTCATATGGAAATTGAAGTGCCGAGAAAGAGTACTTCTACAGTCTGCTCATACATTTAACAAACTTCTTTACTTGTGGACCTAGCTCTCAAAGGCTTTCTGTGAAGACAAATCCCTACACAACTGAACTTAATAGTTAGTCAATTCCAAGATGAAAGGCGAACTACATAAGAAATTCTATCATTCAACAAATGCACATCTCGTCGCCGATCTTATCTTCCCCAGTCGAACAAAACAGAGCCGTAAAATACCGTGCAGTTGATATATATATATATATATATATATCTATATATATATATAAATATATATATAAATATAAATATATATATATATATATATATATATATATATATATATATATATATATATATATATATTATATATATATATATATATATGTATATATATATATATATATATATATATATATATATATATATATATATATATCTTTTATAAAAGGTTATATTGGGCACTCGGCCGAGTGCCCAATATAACCTTTTATAAGTTAGAAGTTACGGCAATACTCCTTGTATTAATTATATATATATATATATATATTGAAATAAATATATATATATATATATATATATATATATATATATATATATATATATATATATATAAATATATATATATATATATATATATATATATATATATATATATATATATATATATATATATATATATATATATATATATATATATATATATATATATATATATATATATATGTATATATGAAAATATATATATATATATATATATACAGGGTGATTCACACAAAAATATTTTTGGTAATGCGGTGTAGCCACTTCTTTAGAAAGTAGTAGCAACTTTAATTTTTCAAATGAAACAGCCTGTATATAATATTATTTTCAGAATCTCCAACAACATTTCATAATATTTTCCTTTACCTATCTGTTACCGTTTTTGAAGTGAAAATTATATTATTTTTTTTCGTCGAAAATCGAGACCTCTGAAACCTCTTTGAGCTAAGAAATACTATAATATCGAAATTTTGGTTAAAGTTTCTAGATACTTGGAGGCTTCCTACACTTTAGCCTAATCTTCTTTACTTCTATACAGGGTGTTAGAAAACACAGTTATTTCGTTTGCTTGAAAAAGTGACTGTAAGCTGTTTATTTCAAATGAAATACCCTGTATATTATTGAAAATTCGAAAAACTGCTAGAATTTCCTTTTTATCTATGTATATCATACTAACAAGTCTTGCTTCGGACTTATGAGCACCCACTTATTTGTGAAAATGTTCCTCGAACATGGTATCCCCATTCGGTATTTGCTAAGCATGTCATGATTACTATTTGATAGTAACGTTGTGACAATATACTAATAATATGGAGATTATGTTCACTTCAGAAGTTGTAAATACCGTCACAACTGTTCAAACGAAGTTCTTATGAATTTGTATATCTTTTTTGGACAGTGTGATAAAATTATCAGTAGGACCATGTAGAAAGTTCAATGAAATGTATCCGAATCTACCGCCAATGAACCTCTAGAAATTTATACGAATTTTTAACAATTTCGAAACATATGAATCAACTTTAAAAGCACCAGGAAACTTACCTCAACCCGTTATTTCCGAAGACAATCAAATTAATGTTGTAGCATATTTTAACGCATTTCCCGAGTCATCGATAAGAAGTGCTGAAGAAGATTTGGGTATAAAATATTTATCTGTTCAAAGAATCTGTTCAGGACCCTCAAGAGAGTTGAATTTTGTGAAATTATGTTGGTACGCACTTAAAAAGATTCAATTTTTATAAATAAAATAATTTGAATCAAAATCTTCAAGAAAAGGGATTTTTAAAAAAAAATTTTATTTTTGGTACAGTGAAAATCCTCACGTCACAAAAGAAGCCGGATATCAATAAACATTTTGTTTTCTGCATGTTAATGGACAACAAATTGAGGTACGTGATATACATCGAGTCATTAACATCCAGAAGCTACCTGAATATTTCGGAAAATATCTTAGAAAACTTCGTCGATAATCGGCCTATCAAGAATATCAAAACTGTTGGTACCAACTAGACGGGGCTCCTGCACATTGTTCAAGAGAAGCGAGCGCAGAACTGTAGAATTTTTGACGATCTGTGGAATTGGCCAGCGAGATCACCCGATCTTAATTCATTAGACTTTTATTTCTGGGGAATGTTTAAAGAAAAAGTTTACAAAACACCCGTGTGTTCGAGAGACGAATTGTTACAAAGGATTACCCAAATATTTGAAGCTTTAGGCCCGAATGAAATCAGATCTGCTACGACGAAACTCCTGCTAAAACTTGACTAGTAAGGTATAGATATGATATGCATATATAAAAAGGAAATTTTAGCAGTTTTCTCAATTTTCAATAATATGCAGGGTATTTTATTTGAAATAATCAACTTACAGTCACTTTTTCAAGCAAACGAAATAACTGTATTTTTTTAACACCCTGTATAGAAGTAACGAAGATTAGGCTAAAGTTTAGGAAGCCTCCAAGTATCAAAAAACGTCAACCAAAATTTCGATATCATAGTATTTCTTAGCTCAAAGAAATCAGAGTTTTTAGAGGTCTCGATATATATATATATATATATATATATATATATATATATATATATATATATATATATATATATATATATATATATATATATATATATATATATATATATATATATATATATATATATATATATATATATATATATATATATATATATATATATATATATATATAGGGCATCTTCAAATCGTCAAAAATCTTAGTCTAGGAGGCATTTTTCTGTTTCCGTGGTCACGGAATAGTGTGAATAATTCCTAATAAGAATGTAAAGAATTTGTTGAATAAGTGCAACATAATTCTTTTATAGAAATACAGTTTGCATTTTTGCATTCAGATCTTTTGTTTTGATAAACTGAATGATTAATGGTGCCTTCGATCCTCCACATTAACTAGCAAAGGTTCATTTCTACATATTTCCACTTTCTGTGGTATACTCTGCTGTGTTCAGTCTTTAATAACCAGCTGAGAGCATCGTTTATGAACTGTTAATCAAACAAGCATAACGTGATAAAAATCACATACGCTTTAGTTACAGAGTAGACATCTTTATGTCAGGAAGTATGTATTCCCGCGACAAAATTCTACGTTTTCGATCTAAACAGCAAATTGTTGGTTTCGAATATATTTGGCGGAGGGCGCTATGGGTTTTATATAAATCCACTCCGAGTAAAATAAGCTGCACTGAAGAAGTATAAGAAGATAAAAACAGCTGTATGCAGATTTGGAGTCGGGGTGACTTGACCTTTTCTATAATTCACTGTTCACTGTGAATCTAGAATACATGTAACCAGCTCCCTTGGATAGGTGTTTGATAGTTTTTAAATTATTGAAGAATTTTCCCTGCTCAGTTTATGTAATTTCAGATGCATTGTACATATGAATTGGTTTATCTGTGATATGTACATTAAAATAATTTAATTAGTAAATATGACAATAGGGATTGATAGATTTGAATTTTTCGTTTGTACTATTATTATAACATACAAATTATACGAAACAGGAAGTTATTACTCACGAACGAAATAAGTGAATAATGTGAATAACTGTGCAAATAGAAATATGATTGTATGTCAAAAAAAGCGACATGTTTCCTAGAATATATATCGAAAATTAGTAGTAGTATGTACTCTTCAATGAATCTTGAAGAAAATAATTTACAATATATTAAAATTTACTGAATATTTTTCCGGGATTTAATAATATTTTTAAGAGTACCTTTAAGACTGATACGGAAGTGAAACATGGATATTGAATAAAAAAGAGAAAATAAAATATACCTATGGGAGAGGAAAATTCTGAGGATGATATTACGAGGGAAAATGGGCGAAGGAGCGTGGTTGAGAAGAACGAATCTGGAAATAGAGAATCTGTTGGGAAAAGAAAAATGAGTAAGAACATAACACCGAGAAGGCTAGGATGGCTAGGCCACATAACAAGGATGCCCGATTCCAGAATGACAAGGAAAATCATAGATATAAACCTAGCAGGAACATGGAAAAGGGAAAGATCGTAGAAAATATGGTATAATGGGACGCAATTAGATCTAAGGGAGAGAGGAATTCAGGACTGAAACACAAAAGCAAAGGACATGAAGGCATGGAAGAACATCATCACTGAGCTATGGGCCTAAGAGGCCCATGTGTAGCACCGTATATATAAGACATGAAAATTTTCAAGGCGTGTGGTATTTGAACTGACTGCATCACAGGGAATGAACTGAAAATAAATAGGTCAGTGAGAAGTTTCGATTTTTGGTTTTTCCCTTTAGATATATCACGAATTACCAGAAGTTAAAGTCTTTTGCCCTTTGTACCTATATACTAAATTTTTGTGAAATCTGAATCCATTAAATAATTATTGTTAATACAATGTTCGTAGTTCGGAGGGACTTGTATAAATGTATAGGTCTATTTATATAGTATGGACTTATATGCACTAACTCTGACATCGATGATGCGTTCTATATAAACATCATAACAATCACTCCAAGGGATTTGATATGAACCACTTTTCTCAACAAATGTCCATCTCTCTTTATTATTGAATTGAATTGTTTAATTAGTACTTATTGCTGTTACTTTATGCATGGATAATCTGTTGCAAATTTTTTAAAGTCCATTCTCAACGGCTAATGGCCTTGTAAACATTGTATATTAACCACTTAAACACATAGACATACACAAGCATTCACACACTCTACGCCTGCTTCATAGATGGCAACACTACCTCTGCTCTACAAGGTTTATATTCGTAAATTTTGTCTCTGGCTTTTGAAATATAATTAATACTGAGGAATTGGGGATCAGTAACGGAAAAGATTTGATTGAACAATTATTTTTAATTATTGTTTATTGATAAGCTTATTTATTGATTATTTCTGAAAGACGTTATTCTAGCTATTTATTGATAGTTTCCATCTTTTCATTTATTGGATTGATTGGGCCGATACTTGGTGTAAATTAATAAACATATTAAAACAATGGTTAAAAATAACAATTTAGACATTTATTATGAGAAATAACGCATGACGCACGTTTCGATGGAACTTCACCTTCTTCAGATGCTAATGTAATGTAATTCATTAGCCTCTGAAGAAGGCGAAGTTCCACCGAAACGTGCGTCATGCGTTATTTCTCATAATAAATGTGTAAATTGTTATTTTTAACCATTGTTTTAATATCTTTTCATTTAGTGTAATTTTCTTCAGATCGTGAACGAGGATCGGAATAATGAAATGCTCTTAACTTCATTATGCAGGATTGTGCACAATGAGTTGTTCGATGAATTTTGGTTTTCTGATTAGATAAAAAAAAATTTTAGATAGTTTTTTTTCTTTCAAAGTTAAAATTGAAGTGTTTAGCAGGTATATTCACTGTTCGAAATGAACTGAATTGAACAATAAAACGAATTCATCAATGTGAAAATGTATCTAATATACTGTAGAGAAAGGAGTGAAGTGAAAAATCTCGAACTATTTTTCCCATAACATTTAATCTGAAATAAAATTTCGTATTATCGAAAATTCTTGAATACTTGTGAGATGAATATAAAACTTGTATGAGAAATTTCATATACACACGTAGTGCCAGTTTCTCTCGCCCATTACCACGAATAAATATCGGCGAAATGTGATGAAATTTATTCCCTAAGTCGCGATATGTTCCATCGACATAATTTTCCGTAATAAACGGAGTGTGCCTCAGTTCGCACATATTTAGCACAATCACTTCTCATTTCCCTTTAGGTACAAGCTTTCAATGTGAGTACTTACTTCTTCTTTTCGTCGCATTTTCATAACAGTGAGGTGCAAGACTTGATTTTTTATTCGTTTTAGAATTTAGACTTTCTAGACCAAGAATTTCGAAATTAATTTGATGTCTCATATACACTTACACACACACACACACACACACACACATATATATATATATATATATATATATATATATATATATATATATATATATATATATATATATATATATATATATATATATATATATATATATATATATATATATATATATATATATATATATATATATATATATCTATATATATATATATATATATATATATATATATATATATATATGTAGGGTGATTTACGGTGGATAGCACATTAGACGTTTCCGGTGAACCATACAACACATCACTTTGAAAATTCAATGTAGAGCATAATCGAAAATTCTGAACCCAACTAAAATATTTTTGGTAATGCGGTGTTGCCACTTCTAGAGGAAGGTAGTAGCAACTTTGATTTTTCAAATAGAACAAAAATTATTTTCTGTTTTTTTCGTCAGAAATCAAGACCTCTAAAAACTCTGATATCTTTGAGCTGAGAAATACTATGATATCGAAATATTGATTGAAGTTTGTTGATACTTGAAGACTTTCTACACTTCAGCCTAATCTTCGTTACTTTTATACAGGGTGTTCAAAAAATATAGTTATTTCGTTTGCTTGAAAAAGCGACTGTAAGTTAATGGAATTCCCTGTATATTATTGAAAATTCGGAAAGCTGCTAGAATTTCCTTTTTATCTATGTATATCATACTTACATCTAGCTAGTCAAGTTTCGGAATTATGAGCACTTATTTGTGAAAATGTTTCTTGAACATGGTATCCCCATTCGGTGTTTGCTAAGCATGTCATGATTACTATTTGTTAGTAACGTTGTGACAATCTACTGATAATATGGAGATTATGTTCACTTCAGAAGTTGCAAATACCTTCAAAAACGATGGAACAAAACTGTTCAAACAAAGTTTTCATGAATTTATTTATCAATTTTAGAGAGTGTGATGAAATTATCAGCAGGACATGTAGAAAGTTAAATGAAATGTATCCGAATCTACCAACAATGCACTTTAGGAAATTCATACGAATTCATAACAATTTCGCAAACGTTTCGAACAACTTTAAAAAAGAACCAACTAACTTGATAGTATAGAAATAGGTAATTATAATAAAGGAGAAAAATTATGTGGAATATTTCAAAATATGTTCGAATCGCTGGCCGTTCACTTCCAAGCACTTAAAAATGCAGCTGTTGACTGATTTCGTCGTAGAAGATCTGATTTCATTCGGATCCAAAGCTTCAAATATTTGGGTAATCCATTTTAACAATTCGTCTCTCGAATACACGGGTGTTTTGTGAACTTTTTCTGCAGAGATAATGAATTAACATCGGATGATCTCGCTGGCCAATTCCACCGATCGTCAAAAAGTCTACAGCTCGCTTCTCTTGAACAATGTACAGGAGCTCCGTCTAGTTGGTACCAACAGTTTCGATATTCTTCGAGAATCTTCTAAATATTCAGGTAGCTTCTGGATATTAATGACTCGTCGTATATCACGTACCTCAATTTGTTGTCCATTTACATGCAGAAAACAAAATGTTTCTTAATATCCGGCTTCTTTTGTGACCTGAGAAATGCGTTAAAGTATGCTAGAACATTAATTTTGTTATCTTCGTAAGTTACGGGTTGAGGTATGCTTCTTGGTGCTTTTAAAGTTGATCCAAACGTTTTCAAATTGTTATGAATCCGTATAAATTTCTAGAGGTTCATTGGCGGTAGATTCGGATACATTTCATTGAACTTTCTACATGTCCTGCAGATAATTTTATCACACTGTCCAAAAATGATAAACAAATTCATAAGAACTTCGCTTGAACAGTTTTGTTGCATCGTTTTTGAAGGTATTCGCAACTTCTGAAGTAAACATAATCTCCCTATTATTGTAACACAACGTTACTATCAAATAGTAATCATGACATGCTTAGCAAATACCGAATGGGGATACCACGTTCAAGGAACATTTTCACAAATAAGTGCTCATAAGTCCGAAGCTTGACTAATTAGGTATAGGTATCATATACATAGATAAAGAGGAAATTCTAGCAGCTTTCCGAATTTTTCCGAATTTTCAATAATGTACAGGGTATTCCATTTGAAATAATCAACTTACAGCCACTTTTTCAAGCAAACGAAATAACTGTATTCTTTGAACTCCCTGTATAGAAGTAACGAAGATTAGGCTGAAGTGTAGGCAGTTTCCAAGTATCAACAAGCTTCAACCAAAATTTCGATATCATACTATTTCTTAGCTCAAAGTTATCAGAGTTTTTAGAGGGCCTGATTTCCGACGAAAAAAAATGAAAATGATTTTTATTTCGAAAACGGTAACAACTAGATATAAGGATATATTATGAAAAGTTGTTGAAAAATTATTGGGGATCATAAAAATAAATAAATTATATACATGCTGTTCCATTTGAAAAATCAAAGTTGCTAATACTTTCTAATAGAAGTGGCAACACTGCATTACCAAAAATATTTCAGTTGGATAGAGAATGTTCGATTATACTCTACATTGAATTTTCAAAGTGATCCATTGTATGGTCCACCAGCAACGTTTAATGTGCCATCCACCGTGAATCACCCTGTATATATCAGACATCAAATGCATTTCAAAATTTGTGGTCTGGAAGGTATAAACTCTGAAACAAATAAGAAATCAACTCTGGCACCATCATTTTTTAATTCCATTTCAATATTTTTCCCGGTACATAATGGCATCTCCAGTGGCTCCCATCTGAAAAAAATTAGCTAAAATTTGGTATCTGGGGTGGTTTGCGACGCAGAACTAAACTATCAAATTTTGGAGACATTTTTCCAACCGCCGCCATTTTTACGTAGATATTTCTTGAGTTTTCGTGTTTTATGAAAAGTCGCTCACCTCCACATCGGCAGATAGAGTTAGAAGATTTGGTATGTAAGTTGAGTTCATGCTTCGCTATCAATAGTTTTCGAATTTGTTTTTTCATTTTTTCAATAGAATATATTATTTTTTAATCTTTATTTCGGCTTAGTATTTAAGCCTGCTTTTTGAAATCATAATTTATTCCGTTCGAAACGTATCTCTATGTGACGCACTTCGAGCGAAAAATAAGACCTGAGTGACGGAACTCTGCTGCTCAAGATTTTTCTTTCATTATTCTCTTCATATATTTGTCATTATTTTTCCTATGGATAGATCGTATCATGAGTACAACAGGTGGACGCGCCTCAATATCCAACAACATTTAAAACTGAGGTGTGCACAGTCTGTTGCAATTCAATCCACTCCGTTGAATCTGAAATACGAATGCCAGTAAAACGCACTTCTCATCGACACTTCACAAAATTCGAGATAAACGCGAACATTGAAAACGAACGTCTGGTGCAATTCTTTGTTTACTCAACATTCCCTTGAAAGTGATTTCCAAAGATAGCAAATATCTGTAGACGTGATTTAGTATTGAATAAATTCTTTCGAGTGAAGTTCTTCAATGCACGTTAAACTCCAGACAATAGACGAATGGGAAGCCAGTCCTAAAATTGATAAAATGTGATGAAAGCTTAACAAAGACTATGCTTTCCATTCTGGCGGCAAATGTAGTTTCAGAGATTGATAAATTCAATATATTAATTGAAAACTATGTGATGTTTCCTCTTTCAAGTATAAAAGCATTATTGGAAATTTTATATTGGTTATTTTATGCGAGATTGAGTACGATTTTGAAGTTAATAATTAGTTAACAATTTTACAAATAATCAAATAATCTACTATCTATTCGTTAAATGATAATAAAGGAACGAAATCTACATTTCTATAATATTACCTTATTGCTCGAGCTCGACAAAATAAAAATATTGTCGGTCACACAGGGTGTTCAATTTCTTCTGGACGAATATCAACTATGTTTTTTCAAATGGCAACCTATATTTTTCATCGCTTTTCTGGTTTCTAAATAGAAAATAAAAGATACTTTATGAATATCTTCATTTCGAAAATATTGACGGTTTTCGAGATTTCTAGCATGACAGGTTTTTTTTTCCAATATTTGTCACTCAGAATATGTTGAATTATAAAGTTGTGCCAAGTCCAATTGAAATTTATTTTTAGTCAAATATTCTACATTGGTAACTCTCTCAAACGATATATCTGAAATCTACCTGCGATATGCAGGGTACGAAAAATCGCTTGCCACATATTGTAAATAAAAATGTACAGAATCTTCCTCATTTCAAATGAAACACCCTATATATTATAGATCCAGAAGAAGCGCTAATAAAAGTTTTACAAATGTCATGAAGTATTCCCTATAGCTAAGTTTACTAGTTTTTCTTAAAACAGCGAAAAATGGCAAATATTCAAATTTCTTCGCTATAATCTCAATGAACGACTTTTTTCAAAAATAACCTGTTGGTAGATAAACAAGTTGTGAATTACACCACAAAATTTACGTTGTATATTTGAAATAATTTCAATAATCTCCAAATTTGAGCCATATTTTTTCATATCTTTCGAGTTAAAACACCCTTTCAGCGAATAAAATATTTATTGGAAATCGGGTAGTCTGGCAAATGACAGATGAAAATACTTGCCTTCAAGTAAGTATTGAAATCTTTAGTGATTCGTTAAGTTGAACTTTCGATATAATTTCTGATGAATTCATATCGAAATTCTACTTAACGAATCACTGAAGATTTCAATATTTATTTGAAGGCAAATATTTTGATCTGTCATTTGCCAGACTACCCGATTTCCAATAAATATTTTATTCGCTGAAAGGGTGTTATATGGCTCAAATTTGGAGATTATTGAAATTATTTTGAATATACAACGTACATTTTGTGGTGTAATTCACAACTTGTTTATCTACCAACAGGTTATTTTTGAAAAAAGTCGTTCATTGAGATTATAGCGAAGAAATATGAGTATTTGCCATTTTTCGCTGTTTTAAGGACAAGTAAACTTAGTCTCTTATTAGGGAATACTTCATGACATTTGTAAAGCTTTTCTCAGCGCTTCTTCTGAATCTATAATATATAGGGTGCTCCATTTGAAATAAGGAAGATTCTGTACATTTTAATTTACAATATGTGGCAAGCGATTTTTCATACCCTGTATATCGCAGGTAGATTTCAGATATATCGTTTGAGAGAGTTACCAATGTAGAATATTTGACCAAAAATAAATTTCGATTGGACTTGGCACAACTTTATAATTCAACATATTCTGAGTGACAAATATTGGAAAAAAAACCTGTCATGCTAGAAATCTCGAAAACCGTCAATATTTTCGAAATGAAGATATATATAAAGTATCTTTTATATTCTATTTAGAAACCAGAACAGCGATAAAAAATATAAGTTGCCATTTGAAAAAACATAGTTGATATTCGTCCAGAAGAAATTGAACACCCTGTGTGACCGACAATATTTTCATTTTGTCGAGCTCGAGCTATAAGGTAATATTATAGAAATGTAGATTTCTATCTGTTTCCCAAATAGAGATATGGAACACCGCGCCACTGTATATATATATATATATATATATATATATATATATATATATATATATATATATATATATATATATATATATATATATATATATATATATGGTCATAAACCCGCATACGGAAGCATCTGTTTACATGTGTTTCGAACATTTTGGTCCTCATCAGCATGGCGTAGTTATGGGTGGACAAACTTGAAGATAGCTTATGTGAAGATCTTGCTCCTACATTTGGAGTGCAAATGTACAATGGTCTTTTACAATAAAGGATTTCGATTCGAAGGTTTTCTTCTGTTTCTCCATCTCCAAGTTTTTTCAACCATAATTTGACTACGCTGTTTCCATGAGTGCCAAAAAGTCCGAAACACTGTAAACAGTTGCTTCCGTATGCGGGTTTATGACACCATATATAATCATATATATATATATATATATATATATATATATATATATATATATATATATATATATATATATATATATATATATATATATATATATATATATATATATATATATATATATATATATATATATATATATATATATATATATATATATATATATATATATATATATATATATATATATATATATATATATATATATATATATATATATATATATATATATATATATATATAAGAGAGGGGAAGTCTTTGCTGACCAGTTAGGATAAAGCTAAGAAAAAACTCGTTGGGTACGCAGCATGCAGGAAGTATACTCTTATAACACTTTTTCCAATATTTCGACAATGTTTATTGTCATCATCAGGGAATGCTACAAAATTATTACAAAGTGAAACCAGGACAATTTGTGGAAAAAAGAACAAATAACTTACAGTGTCCATGAGATTGTATGCAAAGATCTTAAATTAAAATTAATCTTGACGTTCATAAAAAAGTGCACACATTCAGAACAAAGTCAGTGAGAGTAAAATTAAAATTGCCATTGTCACCAAATTAGAACCATTAAAGGCAGAAACAAAACAGTCACAAATTAAAATTCAAAATATTATAAAATTAATTTTACAATATTTTGAATTTTAATTTGTGACTGTTTTGTTTCTGCCTTTAATGGTTCTAATTTGGTGACAATGGCAATTTTAATTTTACTCTCACTGACTTTGTTCTGAATGTGTGCACTTTTTTATGAACGTCAAGATTAATTTTAATTTAAGATCTTTGCATACAATCTCATGGACACTGTAAGTTATTTGTTCTTTTTTCCACAAATTGTCCTGGTTTCACTTTGTAATAATTTTGTAGCATTCCCTGATGATGCCTATAAACATTGTCGAAATATTGGAAAAAGTGTTATAAGAGTATACTTCCTGCATGCTGCGTACCCAACGAGTTTTTTCTTAGCTTTATATATATATATATATATATATATATATATATATATATATATATATATATATATATATATATATATATATATATATATATATATATATATATATATATATATATATATATATATATATATATATGTGTGTGTGTGTGTATTCATGTATATTCAATAATTTTATCCACACAACTAAATTAATTACATGCTTCCTAATTATACATATCTAATCATAAATACACTTCGGATAGGTTTGGTTGCGTAGTTATTCTTTCTTTCCATTACATGTTTTCATCTTAATAGTTATCAGAAAAATCAGAACATTGTTTCAGTTCTACCATATTCTGAATAAACTTCAATCTCCTGAGTTTCTTGCAGTATGATGAATTTTCAGATATAGTACGAGAAAGATTTTCTGAAGACATTCGGTTTCAAAAAATAACGACTTTAGTCAATTTTCCACGATAATTTTTCAGGTGAGAATATGTTTCGTTGCAAGCACTTTCAATTACGAATATCTCAATAGATATATATATGTAAATATATATTTATATATATATATATATATATATATATATATATATATATATATATATATATATATATATATATATATATTGAGAGAAGATAAACAGTTTTATTTGACTGAACAATCAATTTTCAGTCCATCCCTATGAAGAGCAGAAAAATTGACAGGCGGCTATATGAAAATATTATGGTGCATCCTCTTGTTGACTAAACTGTTTTCTCTCTTCAAGAGATTAGCATTTTCAATGTTTCGTGTAACTGTTAGATCGATACCAATATTTAAAAGTATTTTTTGCTGTTCAAATCGTCAGGGGTAAATAACGTCTCGACAATGTGTTTCCTCAGTACGCTAGGGACAAAGTTTTATTTCTGAAGCTTTTGTGGATGTTTACTTCACCTTTCAACTGGAATATGGAGATTTTAAATGATTTACAGATATTCTATCAATGTATGTATATCAGTCTTTATGATTACGATTTAATCAAATCTATATTTAAGTGATTCTTTCAGTATGAATCAATTTTCAATGAAGTTACTGATTCTGTAGAAGCTGCAGAAAAAACAATAAAATATCTGATGACTAAATATGAAATATTTGGCACTTAAAAAATCAGCTATTTTTCATTTCTTGTAGAAAATAGTTTTAATTATATTAATGTTCTATGAAATATTTCCGTGTTTCAGAGTTCTGTAGCTACAATAAATCATTAAGGATACAAATGACCATGGAATCGATAAAAAACATAACTCACTAATGCATTCCATTTACTAATGGAATCGAAATAAATTGTAAATACTAAACTTAATTTGACTAGTTGTTTCCACAAGTTGAATAACATCAATTTAGCCACCTTTTTCTCATAGCAAAAAAGGCTATAATTAATTTAAAACTTGCAATAATAACTGATAATAATACAGTGTACATGGAACACCTAGTAAAATATTAACTCCATCAAGTCGTATTAGAATGAGCTAATAAAAAAACTCCAGTATATTTTTCAGTTACCAGGTACCTATAATGACGTTGCAATAATAGAGCATATTTAAATAAATCCATAATTTTAGGAGCTAGAGCAATTTCCTTGATTTCTGGAGTGAAGTTATTGTCTAAAATAAATAGTAGGTCAGTTTAATATTTCTCCATACCTATTGAGGCAATTTCAACTTCTCTTCAATGAAAATTGCTTTCAACTAACAAATTCCTGCAAAAACAGTCACATGACTCATGAAGTATATATAGGAACAAATCGAAGGAAGGAATATATATTGCTATATTTGATTAAACTTGACTAAGTAAGTGGCCAACCAAAAGTTGCGTCACTGGTTAAGGGGGTTGAGCGAGTTCAGAAAGTGTGACATCATGTGACAACGGTGGGGGGATTGAGGTTTCATGTGCTTTATAAACTCACATATAAATATGAAGATTGGAAGTCTTAATTTCAACTTTAACAAAAAAATCTGGTTCACACAAATGTAAGCAATTTTGTCAAAGACGGAGGAAGCTTTAAAAATCATGAAATTCGATTGACGTAATTTATGGACGGTATGAACAGCAGTTATTTTGCGTAAATGAATTGATGAAATTGAGGATATTATGTTACAGGCTGTTAAATGTATTAGCTTTTAAAGTATATACATATATATATATATATATATATATATATATATATATATATATATATATATATATATATATATATATATATGTATATACTTTAAAAGCTAATACATTCAACAGCCTGTAACATAATATCCTCAATTTCATCAATTCATTTATATAAATATATATATATATATATATATATATATATATATATATATATATATATATATATATATATATATATATATATATATATATATATATATATATATATATATATATATATATATATATATATATATATATATATATATGTATATATATATATATATATATATATATATATATATATATATATATATATATATATTTATATATATATATATATATAATATATATATATATATATATATATATATATATATATATGTATATATATATATATATATATATATATATATAATATATATATATATATATATATATATATATATATATATATATGTATATATATATATATATATATATTTATATATATATTGATATATATATATATATATATATATATATATCGTCGCTTTATTTATATTGATGGTTATTTATATTTCTGGAACATTTTTTTTTATAACAATGTAACTAATTCATAGATTCTTGAACAGGATAAAGATAATCCTTAAAATTAAAAGCCTGTAATAAAAAAAAATAAAGATTTAAATGTTTCTAATCAACCTCTCATGCAAGAATAATATTGAAGTGTAAAATAAGGTAAAAATTAAGAAGGTTCATATAAGTATTATATAGAGGCCTCGGTAGACCAGCGGTAAGGTGAACCGCCTTATACCGTTTGTAAACTGAGGATTGTGGGTTCGAGTCCCACCTTGCTCTTGGGTGATGTGTATGTCCAGAATTTAGTGGTTCTATAAATACGATAAATTGTTGGGTAATGTGCATCGTTCACAAGCCCATTGGCCGTTCGGAACCGGCGTTAAACTGTAGGTCCCGCGAGTTAAAAAAAAAAAAAGTATTATATAAGAAAGTCATTACGCAGATCTTGTTCGTTCTTGCTACTCAGGCATGGATTCTATTGATGTTAGGATGACAGGCTGTCATATATCAAAATTACCGCTTCTCATTAATGCAAAAATTTAAAGCTCATCGGTTTATAAACCTTTGTTATTTTGTTGATACATTTTCATTTTGCTGCGTCAAAATAATTGTGCATTAATTTGATGTTTCATCATTCATTCTGTCGTTTTCAGCCTTCTACTCGGCGGATAATTGATTCATACTTCTTGAATATTCAATTATTAATTAATTTAAGTTTTTTTTGGTTCATTGAAATGCGATTTTTATTTTGACAATGAGTGACCCTCATGTTAAAACTACTCGAAGAATCTGCGCGCCTAGATGCGCCCGTACGGGAATCCAAAGTCCTGACTATTACGACGCTTCTCATTCACAGAAACGTTCAAAGCAACAGTGTTCGACGAACACTTGAAGCGAGAGTTAGGGAGTGTATGCTGGAACATAGAGAACGTGCGCGCCTCTAGTACGAGTTCGAATCCCGCGCGAGATGTCAAGAAATTTGGAGTAATGAAGGAGCAAAATCTATCGGGTCTACAATGTGTGGAGGAGGTTCTTGGCCCCCAAAGGGACCACTTGTATATAGTGATCCCCGTCATTGTGATATATACTATCATTTTTATAACTGGAATTGTGGGTAACATTAGTACGTGTATTGTGATATCCAAAAACAAATCAATGCATACAGCCACAAACTATTACCTTTTCAATCTAGCGGTGTCCGATTTGCTGTTACTAATTTCTGGACTACCGCAGGAAATCTATCTGATATGGTCCAGGTACCCATACATTTTCGGTAGTTCATTTTGCTTCCTCCATGGACTTTTCGCCGAAGCTTCTACGAACGCCACAGTGTGTACCATAACAGCTTTTACAGTGGAACGTTATCTTGCTATTTGTCACCCTTTGCGATCTCACACGATGTCCAAGTTATCAAGAGCTATAAAGATCATGTTGAGCATCTGGCTCTTTTCAATATTTGTGGCGGTACCACAAGCTATGCAATTTAGGATTATCAAGTATGGAGAATGTGAAATCTGCCATTTTGTTGGTCCCATCATCAAACATTCGTTCGA
>JARQZK010002259.1:205000-217500 GCA_030704885.1 Cynegetis impunctata | reverse complement strand
CTGCGACTTTGACATTTTGTGTAACACAAAATCATATCAATCTTCTAAATCAAGTGAAATAAAGTAAGCTTTGACAAAAACTAATAGTCTTTAGTTACATCAACTCACAAATATTGGCATGGTAACAAAGAATTAATTAATACTGTTGTCATTTTCGAGCAAAAATTGATTAAAATGTTTCAACATTTCGAAAAGTATGATATGCTCATGTGTTTTATTGAGGCTATTGAAGAAACTATAGCTTTATCATTGCGAATATATCATAAGTGATATTCAAAGAGGAGACAACCTTTAATTAAAATATTTAGCCGAGTGAAGCAAAATCTAATATCAAATGGTTCTTTTAAGAAGCCAAAACTAATAACCTATAGAAATCTAATGATAGACAAACAATTTGGAGGAATTGATAATTTTGGGCGAAATAAATCTTTCTCCAAACATGGGATGGAATACTGTAACTGTAAGTAACTTAAATTACGGATTTTGAAAAAGCACAAAACTGTGAATTAAGCTAATTCTTTGCCTGTTATTAGATTTCTATAGGTTTTTGGTATTGGCTTCATAGCCTTACTTCAGTCGGCTAAATATTTTACCCGGCTGTTCCCTAACATCTGGATATCGCTCATGATACATTCGCAATGATATAGCTATATTTTCGTTCGGCTATATAAAACACTAGAGCATATCACACTTTCCGAAATAATGAAACAGTTAGTTATTCTTTATTACCATGCCAATATTTGTAGGTTGATATAACCAAAGACTTTTTATTTTTGTTAAAGCTCACTCTGATGAAACTTAGTTTTGAAAGCAGTCTCACTCGATTTAGAAAAATGATCTTTTGTTATAAAACAATGTCAATGTCACAGCCAACTATTGTAATTTTCAAAGACGTGAAGTATTGAAAAAACTTTTGATCAAAACTTTGCGTGTGATAGATTATTTTGATGGAAATTTTATGTAGTTTTTAAGAAAAAATGAAATATGGCATGTTCCACGATAAGAATATGAAGTTTGTGTTATATCTCAAAATCTAAATGTAATTTGTCATTTTGGTTTTCAATGGTAGATTGGTCTTCAAAAAAACTGAATAAAAACCTTTTCAGGAAATTGAAAATTTTTAAAATAAAAATGATATGGCCACTTTTGTAAAGCCCCCTGTAGCTCGAAAACGAACCGACGTATCAAAACGCAGTTTTCATATTTGAACTTGTCTTGAAAATAGAGCAGGACAGGTATATTCATTTTTCGCTATCTATGCTAGCAGTACCCTAAACCCCCAAATCCCATAGAATTCCAATTTCTGCCAAAACAACCCAGCGTTCTAGACGCAGATGCCGTGATCCTACTCTTGTGTTCTGAAAAGGACATAATAACAAAACGTGCATCGTGTTCCATTCGATAAACGATCTTTGAAAATGTGATTGTCATTATATGATACCTTCCAGATGAATTAAAATCTATAACTTCCTTGGCAAATTTTCGAAAACTAACAAAATCTTATTTTCTTGACAGACTAACTCTGTAGAGGACTACTATTCTGAGCATTGATTGATATGACCAAATTGAATAGCAAAGGCATCAGCTTCAGTTAAAAAAAATTTTTTGGCACTTACTCTCGGTTCTGTTGTTGATAATATAAAATTTGTATATATTCTTAATGAAAATATTTTTTTGATGTGTTTTTATTTCTATGTTTTATTGAATGGAATTGGCATTTACTTGGTGAAAGTTCATATTCATAACTTTATAAAGAAATAAAAAACTAACTTTTCACAGGTTAAAATAAAAATCTATTGAGTAAACGCGTTTCGTCATAACATTGACTTCATCTCGTACTAAACTATGGTATTACAAAGCAATCTATTTATACGAAAATTGAACATAACAGAGGGGTACTTAGAGAAACTAAATAACAATAAGCAATTCATTCTGAGCTATTAGTAGGTACCTACATTGAACAAATTAAGGAGAGGAGGAATGCCAATTCCATTCAATGTTTGAAGAAAGCCGATAATGGCTTTTTGGCAAAGTGGTATTTCAAGTTATTACTAAGAAGTGCACTCAATTCGCAGAACATGTGGTTTTTCAACAAGTGTTTAAAAAATCAAGTGTTTCCTAAATATATGAAATTGAAAACCAACAACAACAGTATTTCAGCCGCTAAAGCAATTATCCAAGGACAGAAGAAATGGATCAAAGAAGAAATGGATCAAAGAAGAAATGAAACAACTTTACAGAAAACGGAATACTTCTTATGTCTTTGTTAAGGTAATTCATTCAGAGTTATTATATAGTCTACACCCTGTTGAATTTGATATTTTAGATTTTGAAATTAGGTATAAAATCAATAGAATAATTCATAAAAAGTTTTGCAAACAAAAACAGAAATTAGAAAATCTTATAAACCAGAAACCAATTATTATCAAAACGAAAGAACAATCCAAATTCACAGACCATAAGTTTTTTGATCGTTTCATTAATTTATCAAATACGAATTTTTCAGTTGAGGAATTACATTTGTTACAGAAAGGTTTTAAACATAATATTCAGACTGCTCATTCCATTCCCAAATGTGAATTATTAGGAGTAGAATCCGAACTAATTCTCAAAAACGCAAGTTCTGCATTAAAACATCAAGCAGCTAATATTATAAAGAAACAGTCTCTAGGTTTTAAATATAATCATTCAGAAACTGCCATTATAAAATCAATAAAAAATAAATCGGAATTAAATAGAACTATATTCACAAAAGCTGATAAAGGTAATACGGTAGTAGCGTTAAATCAAGAAACCTATTTATCCAAAACTAAAGAATTCTTAAACTCTGGTAATTATACAATTTTAAATAAAGATCCAACAACGAAATTTTCGAAAATTATCAAAATTGCAATTAATGAATCAAAGTCAATAATTAGTGATGGTGATATCAGAAAGTTAGTCATAACTAATCCACAAGCGCCTCAGTTATATTCTTTAATTAAATTACACAAAAATGGTTATCCCATCAGACCAGTAGTTTCATATATAACAGCTCCAGCCGTTAAATTATCAAAAAATTTTTGATTGACGTAATTAAGAAATATACGAAATTTGAACCCAAGTACGCCATTAAAAATTCAAACGAGTTGATCAAAAACATTCAAAATATTGTATTACCTCACAATTCAAAATTATTTTCTTTAGATGTGAACAATCTGTTTCCTAGCACTCCGCCTAATGAAACTGTAAATTTAATCAAAAATTTTCTTATTTCTAATAATGTTCATCCACTTATACAGTCAAATATTACTCATTCACTGGAAATTTGTTTAGAAGAAAATTATTTCAGTTTCAACAACGTGTGTTATAGTAATGAGGAAGGTTTGATTATGGGAAATCCCTTAAGCCCTTTGTTATCAGAAATCTTTATGGATAATTTAGAGAAAACTATTATGAACCACTTCAGCTGTAAATACTTTCTTTATTGGTATAGATACGTTGAAGACGTCATTGTTTGCTTCACTGGTACAGATAGACAATTGGATAATTTCATTACTTATATTAATTCCATAAACCCTTGTATTAAATTTTCTCTAGAAAGTGAAATGAATAATTCTATTAATGGCTTAGATTTAACTATTACCAGAAAAAGCAACAAACACGAAGTTTCAATTTTTCACAAACCATCTCATACAGATATTACAATTCATAACACATCAATGCACCCTTTTTCACTTAAATTAGCGGCTTATCATAGTATGATTCATATACTTTTCAAAATTCCGTTGTCCGAAGCTAATTTTCGAAAGTAATTGCATATAATTGAACAAATGGCAGTAAATAATGGTTATTCACCTAATATGATTGACAGCCTCATTCAGAGGAAAAAAATACAAAGTGGCAATTTCAGAAATTTACCCACTTATATCCGAAAAAAGTAGAGTATTTAGCAGTTTAACATACTTGGGCAAAACTTCCGAAAATCTGAAATTGTTTTTTCAAAAACAAAATTTCAAAATTTCATATAAAACCAATAATAGCATTGGAAAATTGATTAAAAACAACAAATCAAAAATTCATAGAGATGAATGTACTGGTGTTTATAAACTCGACTGTAACGATTGTGAAAAATTCTATATAGGACGTACAATTAGAAATTTCAAAACTCGAATACACGAACACCAACGTAGCTATATTAAGCAGAAAACTGATTCTAATTATGCGTGTCATCTTATTCAAGAAAACCATACCTTTAATCACAATTATAATATATTACAATTTGAAAATAGTCTCCATAAAACCAACTGTTGGGAGTCCCTATACATAAATAAATATAAAAATTCCGGAAATTTAGTTAACGACCAGATTGAAGTAAACCCTTCTCCTCTCCTTAATTTGTTCAATGTAGGTACCTACTAATAGCTCAGAATGAATTGCTTATTGTTATTTAGTTTCTCTAAGTACCCCTCTGTTATGTTCAATTTTCGTATAAATAGATTGCTTTGTAATACCATAGTTTAGTACGAGATGAAGTCAATGTTATGACGAAACGCGTTTACTCAATAGATTTTTATTTTAACCTGTGAAAAGTTAGTTTTTTATTTCTTTATGAAGTTATTCTATGTTTTACATTGTTAGGTTTTTCGCTTTGTCGTATAAATATATATATATATATATATATATATATATATATATATATATATATATATATATATATATATATATATATATATATATATATATATATATATATATATATATTGTTATCTGAGAGTGTTCTCGAGACAGAACAAAACATAATTTTGGAGTCTCGAATCTTTGGGAAAGGAAGTGAGGGTTTGAGCAACTGGTGACAAAAAACTGGAAATTGATTATGAACATATCCAAAACTCGACTTCTACACAGTCATGTGTGCACTGTGTATAGTGCTGAAAAGGTTTTTACATTCCCAAACCCCCCAAAAATTTAGTTATAAGGCTGAAAATTTGTATGTAGAAAAGGGTGATGTAATAAAAGTGCCTTTTGGAAGTATAAACTTTTCTCTCTAATCGCGGACACCTTTTCTTTTGAGAAATCTTTTTTTTCGTTGTTCTTGAAGATTTACGCAACACCACAGCTACGGCATAGTTCCGTAATTTTGAAAAGATTAAGAAAGAGGCTTGAATTATGTTCAATCTAACGATTCAATTGGAGACCTAAATGTTTATATTTGTTAATCTATAGCGGTTCTAGTTAATTTAGTTTAATTCCCATATTTTCCTCATTCAATATTTCAATGTATGAATTGCATATGTGATTTTCGTTATTGATGTACTTGTTCCCATATATCATACTTCAATTAGGTTTCTAACAATATTTAATAATATTATTAAAGAGATAAAGTATTATTCGTAATATTCTCAGTGGTTAATTACATAATAATTATGAAGTTGATATTTACTTAAAATACAATTAATTCTCTTCAACCCAAGCAAATTTTACTGCAATTAATAATGCTAGAATTATACTTTCGTTTATTCCATGTATATTTTCAGGTTATTTTATTTTTGGAAGTACTAAAAAAATATTCAAATGAATATTACGTACCGTTGCATAATTTTCAACTTCATTCAATTCAAGAAGAAAAACATTCTTGGAGAATCGTATAAGTTCAAATTTTGCCCTTCGTCTTCGTAATTGAAATGAAGAAATAACAGTAACAAAGTTAACAATTAGTGAGTTCTTGCCAGGGAAAATATGATTCGGATTCAATAATTATTTCATTGGGATAAACAACAACAACTGCAAGTAAAACGTAGATATTACAACTTGTTATATGTGTAAGATAAATATGAATTCATCCATTTGATGATGTTATAATCGTTGAAACTTGGATTAGAATTCGAATAATGACTTTTCAAGAAATAAAAAAGCTGAGGTTGTATTTTTCGTTTGTATTGATGAATTACTAGCGTGATGTGAATTGATTAGATTTTTAGTTTATGTAACTATACTTTATTCAGCTTTCAATTAACGGACAAAAGCAGTAACAACTATTTATGTATCGTGAGAGCACAGAGATAATCTAAAATTGTTTTCTATGATTCAAAAAGCACTTAATTCATTTGTTCTCTTGATTCTCTTGATAGCTTGATTTAAACTTTATTTACTGACTTTGTGAATATATCTGCAACATTTTTGTTAGAAGATGTATAGCTTAATTGAACTTCACCTTTCATTACTAATTCACGAATGAAATGGGGCTTGATATCAATATGTTTAGTGCGTTTTGTTTCTAACGTATTAGCCATCTTATACATGATTGGCTATCTTCATAAACTTGAATTACATCCACATGAGACTTTAGAATCTCATTTAATAGTTGAGACACAAAAATACATTCACTGATACAATGATATAAGGCAACATATTCTGCTTCTGCACTTGACAATAAAACTGTTATTTGTTTTATGGTTTTCCAAAATAAAGTAGTGTCAAACAATGTAATTACAAAACCTGATACACTTTTCCGATCATTTACATCATTAGGAAAATCCGCATCTACATATGCAGTAAGTTGACATTATTAGATTTAACATATTTTAATCCAATATCTTTTGTATATTGTAAATATCGTAGTATATTTTTCAAGTTTTTTCAATGTTCAACAGCACATGAATTTTGAAATTGACTAAAATAAGTAGTAAGGGAACTATTTCAATATCTTCTGCAAGCAGCCAGACCGACCGTATGGGCCAAACATCCTGCCCGACACAAATTAAGTGTCCCTAGGAGTATTAGCGCAATGTCATGATTCTCCCATTCAAGCGCGAAAGTAATTATCTATGCGTAGGTATACTCTAACATAGAGTATGCTTAAGTAGACAGTAAGTACAGACGGGAGATCGACGACCATACATAATCACTTCAATCACTTAATAATTTTGTTCATTGTGCACAAATATAAGTATCACTACATATAAATAAATAAACAACACTAAGAACACAATTTGAAGGTTAGGGTGCTGTTATATGTGTTGTATAATATATAATACTGAACATATAGTTAGACCTTCATGAATGAGTGTGGCCAAAGGCCACATTGCGGCAAACTTATATCGATATAAGAACCCCCTAGACCTATTTTTCTATCAAACGAATTGAGAGATCTTTCGGATCGGCGAGGTCCAATCACGTCGTAGTTACGAGCCGATACCGCACCGTCGTGAGGCTCTAGACGGTGGCGAGCATGGGCGTAACACGCATCGGGGTTCGCAGATTTATATCTTCGTGAATCTCTTAAAAAGGCGATGGAGCCGCATTCACCAGTATATATCTATACAAGCAACAACTGTTGCTGGTATACCCTAATATATGCAGCTGTGAGCAAAGAACATTGCGTAAAGTAACGTAACGCCCCACTTTTTAGCGAAATATGAAAATCGTTTCTTAAGGAGTAAATTCCAGAGTCTGTACATGAAACATGCAACAAAGGCATATTCCTAACATCTAATTAATCGGCGTACACATTCTCAACCCGATAACTTAATTTTGTGGGGGCTTGAGGGTGCAAAAATGTCTCAAAAAGCTGTTTTTTTTCGATTTGCATGCTGGCCTCAGGAACAACCCCTGATTCAAAATTTCATTGAATATAGAAGAAATATGAACAATCGAGTAGGTATGAATCGTATTCGAAAACCACTCCTTCAACTCACTGTTCACTTTGGATACAGAACACATTTCTGAAATTTTCGAGAAAATTACGTGTAATAAGTGTGTTAATATATAAGATCATGATTTTGATATATTTATCATTCAGTTTATCAAAAAACACAAGTTAACAATAAAATAATTATAAATTCAGATACCTGAGTTCGTTTGACACGACTTTGCTAGATGTTTATAGTTAATGACTGAATATTTTTCAGTTATATTTCCAACAAACGCCAAACGAATAACATTTGACAATTTTATGATACAATATACAACATATTTTTGATTAATTTTGCCTCTACCTTTCCATGATGTATTATGAAACATATATAGTTCTACTCAGAATCATTTAAATATATTAAGCAGATATAGAATCCTATCAAAGTAGTTATCAGGCAGATGAAACTAGGTGATCCATAAATTGAAACTAAATATTCAAATTGAAATATGTTTATAGGTAATAATTTCTTTTGAAATATAAAATGATAGGTACCTCCATTAATATATTAATAGCTAGAACGAAATTCACAACGTTTGACCCGTCATTATGTTATCAATCATTATGTTTTTTCTAATCCTTTCAAGGAAGGTTAATATTACTTCAGAAGACCTTTCAATATTATCCTTTAATATGAATGATGAGAAATTGAGTTATATAACTTTCAGAAGTGGGAAATTACATAACATTGGATCTTCTGTACACAGGCTTCCTAACCGGCATTCAGAATTTATTAATAGAATTATATATAAAGACTTTAAAAGAGAATACTAATACTGATATAGCTAGTAAATAAAAAATCTTATTTGTAACTTCAATTTGAAATACTTATCAAAGAACCAACTACACAAATTATCTTTCTACTAGCAATAATTTTTATATAGATATATAATAATGTTAATTTTCAGGTTCTCGCGGAGATAATCTGGTTGTCTGGTTTCCCGGGTTTGTATCCGCGTATGGGCTTTGTCTTCGTTGAAATCTGCTCAACGTTTCGGCAAAATCACATCTGCCATCTTCAGGTAGCTCTTCTTGGTCGGAATGAATACACTGAACTGAGTGGAAGTGTTATTTGCGTCCTTATATATCCCACTCCGAAGCGTTGCGCTTCGTTGTGATTGGTTGTTCTCGGCAGCTGCGGCTTCGCTTGATTGGTCCTGCTGGTTCTGCCTGCTGCTCCTCCTCGAGATTGGCTGCTTGATTGGAACGTGTACGATGTGCTGCATGAGTTCTTAATGCTGGTTTCCAAATAGCCGAGATTCGCTGCGCGTCATTTCGGGTGTTCAAAAAACTTCTCGCTTTCTCTATCTCGATCGCCTCTCTGGTGATTCTGGTGTGTAGGCGCTGGCAGTTGGAAATCATTCTGGTGTTGGAGAAGTCGATGTTATGTCCTGTGTCAAGTATATGTGATGTTAGGGACGACGTAAGATCTCGTTGCTGTACTGCATTTTGATGTTCGGCCCTCCTCACATTGATTCGTCGGTTGGTTGTGACGCCACATACATTGGTCAAACCAACCGACGAATCAATGTGAGGAGGGCCGAATATCAAAATGCAGTACAGCAACGAGATCTTACGTCGTCCCTTGCATCACATATACTTGACAAAGGACATAAAATCGACTTCTCCAACACCAGAATAATTTCCAACTGCCACCGCCTACACACCAGAATCACCAGAGAGGCGATCGAGATAGAGAAAGCAAGAAGTTGTATGAACATCCGAAATGACGCGCAGCGAATCTCGGCTATTTGGAAACCAGCATTAAGAACTCATGCAGCACATCGTACACGTTCCAATCAAGCAGCCAATCTCGAGGAGAAGCATCAGGCAGAACCAGCACACAAACCTGACTTGCCACTCAGACCTATCGTTAGTTGTGTGGGTTCAGCTCTACATCCACTATCAGGATACCTAGCCAAACAACTGCAACCCCTTGTGGAAGAAGCTGGATCTTATGTGAAGAATTCGCAGCATTTCCTAGAGATTATCCAAGAAGTAGAAGTGGAACCAAACGATCTTCTGGTGAGTTTCGACGTAGTGTCATTATTCACCCAGATTCCAGTGGAAGAAGGCATAGAAATGTTGGAACAGGAAAAGAAGCTAGAGCCACACATCATTGAACTCCTCAAGCATTGTCTCAAGAACACCTATTTTACCTTCGGAGGTAAGAAATACAAACAACTCGAATGAGCACCAATGGGATCGCGAGTTTCACCACCTTTCGCCAATATCTTCATGACATTGTTCGAAACCAAGACGCTGAATATATCCCCTGAGAAACCAAAGCTTTGGCTACGATATGTCGACGATACTTTCGTCATTTGGCCCCATGGAGAAGAAAAACTATATACGTTCCTCAATCACCTCAACAATCAACACGAACGTATTCAGTTCACCATGGAAATAGAAGAAAAATAACCAGCTTCCCTTCCTTGATGTTCTGATAATGAAGAAACCTAACGGAAAACTTGGCCACACCGTGTTTCGAAAGAAAACCCATACCAATAGATACCTTCAGGCTGACTCACACCATCACCCAGGACAACTGTTTTCAACAGCAAAAACACTCATTTGTCGTCCCAGAACCATTTCTGATTCGGATCACAAGAAATGTGAAATGGCCACCATCGAGGGAGCATTGAAAGCCAATGGTTATTCAAGGAAAATCATCAGAAGAGCCAAACAAGAAAATAAAACTAAGATTACATCTGATGGGGATCCCGCAGTCAGCAGAGTTCTCCTACCATACATCAAAGGAACCACCGACCGAATAGGACGATTATTGCGCCGGAACAACATCAATACTATATTCACGACGCACAAGAAGATTGGCCAACTTTTGAGGAATCCAAAGGATAAAATTTTATTAGAAGGACAGGGAGTTTACGAGATACCATGCAATAATTGTGACGGCACATACATTGGTCAAACTAACCGACGAATCAGTGTGAGGAGGGCCGAACATCAAAATGCAGTACAGCAACGAGATCTTACGTCGTCCCTTACATCACATATACTTGACACAGGACACAAAATCAATATTTTTCCAACACCGCATTTCCCGGCCGATTCGGAAGCGGTAAGAAGTAGCGATCGCGTTCGGAAGGATCGAATTTACCAACTTCGCTCGATTTTTCCCTCCAAGTAGCGCCGTTCGGCCCACGCGCGCTTTTCGACGTAATTTTCGCGGGACTCTGGGGGCCGAACGGGGCCCTTTTTCGAAAAAAACGCTTCGAGAATGATCGCGGAATACCCCCAAGAATCTGAGAAAATTGTCCGTTTTCCACCAAATCCGCCCATTTCTCCGGAAAATCCATTTCCGATTCCCATAGATCGTTCAACTGTTTATTACTCCCCTCTTTTCGCTTATTTATTTAGTATTATATACTAGTGAGAGGCTCCCCCGCCTATTAAATAGATCCATGAAAAAATAGATTCATGAAAATATAGATCTATGAAAAAATAGAATTCTAAAAATATAGATCCATGAAAAATATAGATCCATGAAAAATATAGATCCATGAAAAATATAGATCCATGAAAAATATAGATCCATGAAAAATATAGATCCATGAAAAATATAGATCAATGAAAAATATAGAATGATTTCCAACTGCCAGCGCCTACACACCAGAATCACCAGAGAGGCGATCGAGATAGAGAAAGCAAGAAGTTGTTTGAACACCCGAAATGACGCGCAGCGAATCTCGGCTATTTGGAAACCAGCATTAAGAACTCATGCAACACATCGTACACGTTCCAATCAAGCAGCCAATCACGAGGAGAAGCAGCAGTCAGAACCAGCAGGACCAATCACGCGAAGCCGCAGCCGCCGAGAACAACCAATCACAACGAAGCGCAACGAAGGAGAGGGATATATAAGGACGCAAATAACACTTCCACTCAGTTCAGTGTATTCAGTCCGACCAAGAAGAGCTACCTGAAGATGGCAAATGTGATCTTGCCGAAACGTCGAGCAAACCTGGGAAACCAGGCAAACATATATAATAATATGTTTATATATATATATATATATATATATATATATATATATATATATATATATATATATATATATATATATATATATATATATATATATATATATATATATATATATATATATATATATATATATATAATAATATGTATATATATATATATATATATATATATATATATATATATATATATATATATATATATATATATATATATATATATATATATATATATATATATTATTTATTTGAATTGTTGTTGCCTGTGAACTAGTTGTTGACGTTTCGCCACGACATTCGTAGCTTTTGAAAAAATTGAAATTTCTTTGACATTTATTGATTTGAAAAAATTTGAATAGTTAAAAAAGACTACTATGTCTATCAAAATTTTTCAGCTGTGGCCGTTCTCTGTTATTTATTACGTGCTATTCAGTCCAATATTAACATTCAAATCTGTTATTATTAGATGGTAAGGGAAACCACAGAAACCTTTACCCACGTAATGTTCGAAATAGGTTCAAATTGTTTAGATTTTGAAGAGTCAAAGAATAGGGTACTATTTATGTTTTTTTTTTTATTTTTTTGTTGCGGCTGTGGCCGTCTTCAGTTATAAAATACGTGCTATTTAGTCAAATATCAACAGTCAGGTCTGTTGATATTAGATGGGAAGGGAACCACAGAAACCTTCACCCACGTAATGTACAATATAGGTTTAAAATATTTGATTGTTGTCATTCAAATGACATTAGTTTTAATTTTGGAGATCACATGTTTTAAACTATACTTGCTTTTTAGAAAAATTGAAAATTCTAGATGTTTAGATT